>QANY01010244.1:409124-466427 GCA_003255025.1 Datisca glomerata
AAAAAAAAAAAAAAAAACAGAGAGAGAAAATAATTCAGTTTAGCCCTATTGACTTGTTGTTTAAATGTTTCAAGATGGAGGGGAATGAAGAATCTCATGACAAAGTTGTTAAAGTACTTCAAGATATATTTGAGCTCGTGACCAGTGATATGATGATTACTGGTTCCAGGTTCGTCACCTCGTCTATCAATTTTGCATCTAAATTAATCCAAATGCACGCTTCAGTTTATTTTCCCTTTAATGCACCCAGAATACAGGACATGCTCAATTCCTCCCAACAGATAGGGAAGGAGTTCATTGATTTTTCCAGAGATATTGAACCACAATTATTTGAATCAGCTGCTAGCAAGGATTCTATTCATTACCCATTGCCGGAGAGTGGCTCACGAAATGAACAGGTGAATTTATATCTTCCACCTCTCTTCCATTATCCTCTAAGTTTTAGGGACAGCCACAGTGTGCAGCTTTTATAGGTCATCAAGATGAATATTTAATTTATATAAACTCTAATACACAAAGGATTTCATGCATACGGTAAATAGACAAGTATAAATGTACATTATAACTAATGAGAAGCTCCACTTGCATGCATAAACTTTAGCTTACTTATGAATTCAGGAATGTCTTGTTGCAGATCAAGCGCTTTCATCTGTTGCTTACTGTCAAAGATATGGCAATGGACATACCTGCAAACATAGAAGCTCGAAGGCGCATCTCATTCTTTGCAACTTCTATCTTCATGAATGTGCCCATTGCTCCCAAAGTTCACAATATGATGTCGTTCAGGTCTGTTTTATTTGTTTTTCGCCCTTCACTCTCTTATGGGTAGTTTATTCCTTGGTGAATCGATCTGAATTTCTTGTAGTTAAACTGTTCGATTAATGTGTACATTTTCACAATTATTGATTGCAAGTACACAACAAGAGAGTTCTTTTCATTGGTAAGTACACAACAGGACAATGAGTCTCACGGCAATGATTTTATCAGTTAATAGAATTAATAGAATATGTCTGGATCTTGGACTAAGAGTTAATGGCCGATAAGTCTCATGTAGGGGTTATCTCAAGTCATACAAAGCAAATATTGGTAATAAAGCTACTTTCAAAACGAAATATACAATGGGTGTCAATCAATTTGCTAAAAAATAAAGTATGATCCTATCAATGTCTCTCTTTCTTCCTCAATGTTTGGAAGGATGTTGAATTTTTTTCTTCGTCTTTATTAATCTGTTTGATGGCAAGGATCATTGTGAACTACTATTTCTTGAAGATATGGCTTCTTCCCTTTTTACCTGTGAAGAAGGCGCTGCACTTTTTATGGAGAAGAAAGAAGTGATCAGGAAATAGGATCTCATTTGACACTTTAAGTTTTTTTTGGGGGGGAAAACTCAAGATTTTGTTGTCTGAAGTTTTAATTCAGTAGAGTCATAATCGTTGAAAATGAATTTCTTGGAGTTCTTTTAATGAAACTTTATAGTGCCTATACTTGCAAATGGAAAGTCAGTAATTCACAGAAACTAAAACCTATCAATTAAAGATGAAAGCAATCGTACGAATGTCATTAGCAGGTAGCAGCAGATGAGTGAGCAAATAATCTTTACTGGTTATTTTACCACTCTATAAGGACCAAAATAGTGTCAATAATATTTGGAGTATAGAACTTCCAAAATGGATTAGAATCTGAAGTAAACTGAATACAAGCTATATTCCTAAAGAAATTAAATCCAGTACAGACGATTTGATATATCCAGCTGACTGCAACAATCTGTAGAGCTTCAGTATAGATTATTTGACGCTTGACAATATTATTAACACTGCTATCTACTATCTTCAGCTTACAACCAATTGTTGCCAAAAATAAAATCAGGGTATTAGTCCCTGGTTACAATCATACACCAGGAGTAATTTCATCATATTTTATGCTTTCTTAGTACGAAGTGATAGTTGCAGTCTCTTTCCTTGATTTTGAGGCAGTAAATTCTCTTGGCGCAGTGTTTTAACACCACACTACATGGAAGATATTAATTTTTCAATGGAAGAGCTTCATTCAAGCCAACAAGAAGTCTCTATCATATTTTACATGCAAAAAATATTTCCAGGTTAGCAAAGGAGTAAGAATCTGTGGATATTTATTTGATTGGTACAGATGGTTTTGTGACAGTATTTCTTTTTGTCGATTTTAATGACAGTAATTTTCCATTTGTATCCTCCATTTTATTATCTCATCAAATAACTATTACTTCACTCTACCTTAGACGAGTGGAAGAACTTTCTGGAACGCATGGGTAGTGAAAACTTGGAAGAGTTAAAGGATGAAAGTATGAAGGTCGAGCTTAGAAATTGGGCTTCTTTTCGCGGACAAACACTAAGCAGAACAGGTAAAAACTAAAGATTAAGCCATCGGAATTCTACATTAATAAGACCTTGTGAAGCAAATAGATTTCACTTTAACATTGGTCTCTTCTCTTTGTCTTACAACAGTTAGGGGGATGATGTACTATAGGGAAGCTATAAGATTACAAGCGTTTCTTGACATGGCTGAAGATGAAGGTTTGTATTCTGGAATGTGCATCATTTTAACAGTTTCTCTTTGTTTGCCAACCTGATCAAGATTATTACTTCGGGGAAAAGGTTTCACTAGAAACTCCTAACTTGTGGCTGGTTCTGTGCGTCCAGATATTCTGGAAGGTTATGATACTCTTGAAAGAGGAAACCGTGCATTATATGCTCAATTAGATGCTCTAGCAGACATGAAATTCTCATATGTTGTTTCTTGTCAATCGTTTGGATCACTAAAAGCTTCTGGAGATCCACGTTCAGAAGACATTATTGACCTGATGAGAAGGTAATCCTTTATTGGGAAAGAGAAAAACATAGTAATATCTGATCAAAATTTTACAAGCCATGTAACTTGCTTCCAAATAATGACTGAAGGTACCCATGTCTTCGTGTTGCATATGTTGAGGAAAAAGAAGACACGGCAGACAAAAATCGAAAGATTTATTCGTCTAAGTTGGTTAAAGCTGTCAATGGTTATGATCAGGTACTGAATATACCGTAAATTATGTTGCATTGTTTGTAAATAGTTAATCTTGAAATTACTGCTGTCGCATCCACTAAAATATTCATTAGCTGGAGATAATGTCTTGTTGAGCTCAGTCCTAACATATTCTACAATCTGTACCACTTACTGCTTCAAACCCAAAAAGAAAGGAAGGAAAAGGAAAAGAAAACAAGGGATCAATGACTTCCCTAACACAGTAATTTTTTTTACTAATCATTAAAGAATCTCTCAGCAATATTTAAGTTTATGCAAACTGGAAATAAAATTTGTTGACTGATTTTTGGAAAATATTGACAAACAAAATCTTTATCAAGGCCATTGTTATGGTATGTGAAGTAGTACACTAACTTCCGTAGTTCTGTTCCTATGATTAAATTTTCCTAGAACAGTTAACATTAACACAATTGCATGGCTGATTCCTCTTGTACATCCACTTATTTTGCAGGATGGATTGTATTAATATAAACATAAATAACTAGTTGCTAAATATGTTTTCCTTTTTGTAGGAAGTATATAGCATAAAGCTTCCTGGTCCGCCTAACATTGGAGAAGGGAAGCCTGAAAATCAAAATCATTCTATAATCTTCACTCGGGGTGAAGCACTTCAAACAATTGATATGAACCAAGTAGGCCCCTTATCCGCTAAGTAGAAGACCAATCATTTTCATTTCTATGTGTTCTTATTGTATACGTACTGCAAGGATAATTATTTGGAAGAAGCATTCAAGATGAGAAATCTGCTGCAAGAATTTCTTCAGCATAGAGGACGGCAGCCTCCTACAATAATAGGATTAAGGGAACACATATTCACAGGAAGGTCAGTTCTACTTCATCCATTAATCAAATCATTGGCTCACAACTTCAAGTAACAACCAATAACCATACAATTTGAAAAGTTAGTGAGAATTCATTCAGCGGATAATTTACTGCTAATTCACAATAATACTAGAATTGTTCGTCCGTGCAAAATTACATATCATCAGCTCAAAAATGAAAATGCTAATCTGTTTTTTTTTTTTAAAAAACTAACGCTCGTCTTTATTCAAGATATTCTCATAAATGGATTCCTCGTCTATGAGAAATTACATCATTAGTCTCAGTTTGTTTGTTTAGCTACTTTTTTGCCATCAAAATTGCAGTGTTTCTTCTCTTGCATGGTTCATGTCATATCAAGAGACCAGCTTTGTCACTATTGGTCAAAGGATTCTTGCAAATCCACTCAGGTAATCCATTCATTTTTTATGCATTATTGTTCTCAAAAGATACTGCCGTGAATTTATGAGCTCTTTGCTTAACTTCCGTCAATTTTGCATGAATATTTGATATCATATGTATGCTTAACAAAACCTACTTTTCACATTTTAAGCTTCAGTAATTTTGTAAGGTCTGGTAAACTCATTTAGTTGTATAAATTTAATGACATTGCAACTCTTTCTTCTGTTAATTTAATCTTTATCAATCCCATTTGCTCCTGCTTAGTCATTCCCAGGCTCAGTCCTAATACTGGAATTGTTATCCAGGGTGCGATTCCACTATGGACACCCAGATGTATTTGATAGGGTCTTCCACATAACAAGAGGTGGCATAAGCAAAGCATCCAAAACAATTAATTTGAGTGAAGATGTTTATGCTGGTAAGCATTAGTGACTGTAAGATTGCAATTTGTTTGCACACCATATAGTCAATTATACTGACGATTAAATGCAATTGTGTGAGATAGGTTTTAATTCAATCTTACGCCGGGGATGCATTAACTACCATGAGTACATGCAAATAGGGAAAGGTCGTGATGTAGGGCTGAATCAGATCTCTAAGTTTGAAGCAAAAGTGGCCAATGGAAACAGCGAACAAATGATAAGCCGTGATATATATCGCCTTGGTCATCGTTTTGATTTTTTCCGGATGTTATCTTGTTATTACACAACCATTGGATTTTATTTCAGTAGCCTGGTAAATGGTTAAATCCTGAATTCTTCCTTCTTCGATTTGGAGTTACTTTAGTTGCTGCTTATTGAATTTGTTTTCTTGCTGAACTTCAAATGGATTGAATATTATAACATATAAATAAAATAATCCTCAGTTGGTGAATATAATCAACTTAATTCTATAATCAGAATCCCTTCCTGTTGATATTTATCACGATTCACGCCACCAATTTTCCTGACAGTCACACTTTTCAGAATCCAACCTTGCTATTGGATAGAAAATGGTCAATTGCAAGATTTTTGTCATATATTTTGTTTAACAACATAGCTAAAGCCATTATTTTTAATTATAAATGAAGATGTTAACATTTATATTACAACACTGAAAATATGCCTTCATATAACCACCATTTTGTTGTACTTAGAAATTCTCGCTATGCTTAGTTACTAGTTACTACAATGACCTGATTAATTTCTATAAAGAATCTGTTGTTCACTCCACAGATATCGGTGCTTGGAGTTTACTTGTTTCTCTACGGACAGCTATACCTTGTTCTCAGTGGGTTGGAAAAAGCACTTCTTCTTGAAGCTAGAATGCAGAATATCCAGTCCTTGGAAACTGCTCTTGCTTCCCAGTCATTTATACAGCTCGGGCTCCTAACAGGCTTACCAATGGTGATGGAAATCGGACTTGAGAAAGGATTCCTTACAGCCCTAAAAGATTTTGTCCTCATGCAGTTGCAGCTAGCTGCTGTTTTTTTCACTTTCTCCCTTGGAACAAAAACTCATTATTATGGAAGAACGATTCTGCACGGGGGTGCTAAGTACAGACCTACTGGGCGTAAAGTAGTGATTTTTCATGCCAGCTTTACAGAAAACTACAGGTTGTACTCAAGAAGCCACTTTGTTAAAGGATTTGAACTATCCCTATTGTTGATTATTTATGATTTGTTCCGGAGGTCTTATCAGAACAGCATGGCATATGTGTTAATTACTTATTCCATCTGGTTCATGTCAATCACTTGGTTATTTGCACCATTTCTGTTTAATCCCTCCGAATTCAGTTGGGCTCCCATAGTAGACGACTGGAAAGATTGGAATAAGTGGATCAGGCAGCAAGGTGGAATAGGAGTTCAACAGGATAAAAGTTGGCAGTCTTGGTGGGATGATGAACAAACCCATCTCCGTCATTCTGGACTAAGCTCTAGGTTGATCGAGATACTTCTTTCAATGCGGTTCTTCATGTACCAATATGGTCTGGTGTATCACCTAGACATCACTCAACACAGCAGAAATTTTCTGGTTTATGTGCTTTCATGGGTTGTGATTGTTGCAGTTTTCTTATTAGTGAAGGTGAGCTTGACCATATCCTTCAATTTGAATTTTTTTCCAACAGTTCACATATGTTTCATGCATCAAATGAAACATGGCTTTTAGCTGATTTTATCTGCAATTATTGTCTTTGATTTGTATTTAGTTAACTGCATTACGTAATCAGTAAGCAAGAAAAGAGGTTGAAAACTTTAATCTAGGCAATTTGATTTGTTATTAGTAATTGCGTCTCAGAAATGAAGATAATTATGATTTATCCATGGTCTACTCCCATATAAATTTTCCTCTATGTTATATGCTTTCCTGCGCGTTCTATTTCTATAGTTTGATTGATTACCTAGCTACCCAGATTCATGCAGAAGGTAATCTTCTTAATTATCATTGTCTTTTAGTTAAATTATTTGCATTTGTTGAACTGCATTGAACAGAGTTTAGGTGTCATATTTGGATTAGATAAAAAGATATTAACAAGAGGAAAGCTAATTTCATTTTTCGGTGACAACTTACTGTTTTTCAATACAATACGACAACATAGATCTTTCAAAGTTGAATAAGCTTCTTTAGACCTTCAAAAGGTATTATATAGACCAATTATATAATTTATCTGACAATCAATCTTCTTCTTTGTCTTTAGAAAATGGTGAACTATCATCCTTTCTTTCCCCCTTCAAATAACTTTACTTTTGCAGGCCTTGATGTTGAATTTATTTCTTATTAGCGTTTAAGTTGTACAAAAATATAGCTGGAGAAAGTCATTTGTGCTTTTCTAATCAGTTCTTTGTAATTTTGGTTAAAGTGGGTTGTATGGATACACACAAGTATGTATCTTCTCTATTGCATTTCAAAAACTATTTCTAGTCTCAAGATTCTAGAGCATTTATGCCAAAATAGTTTTGAACAGTGTGTTAAGATTGTGATGAACATTAAGTTTAAGGATGCAAACATCAAACTAAAAGTTCAGGGTTCAATGTGTCATAGGGGCTATAGCTTAAGAAGATAAAACGTGTTTATTTCTAATGTATAAATAAACAATTCTTTATTAGAATTTGAAATAGAAGCTATGCATGGGTTGCGAGTTATTGACATAATCTATACATTATGTGCAGGCAGTGAACTTGGGAAGGCAACAATTTAGTGCTAATTATCAATTTGCATTTAGACTGTTCAAAGCGTTTCTGTTCCTGGGTGTTATAGCCATAATACTTATTCTGTCCATCATCTGTAAACTATCTTCAATGGACTTGGTCGTCTGCTGTCTCGCTTTCTTGCCAACCGGTTGGGGCCTGATCTTGGTAAGCTAACTCTAGCTTCATAAAATGTTATTTTGACTCTGCATTTCTTGCTGGTTATCTTTCTCTGATATTGTTTTTTATTCAGATTGCGCAAGCAGTGAGGCCGAAAATAGAGAATACCGGACTCTGGGAATTCACTCGTGTGCTTGCTAAAACATATGATTATGGTATGGGGGTTGTTCTTTTTGCACCTGTAGCTGTTTTGGCATGGCTTCCTATTATATCATCCTTCCAGACTCGTTTCCTCTTCAATGAGGCATTTAATAGGCACTTGCAAATTCAACCAATTCTTGCTGGGAAAAGGAAGCAGAAATAGTCTTTTTAAGAGATGGTTCTGTTGTAGAAATGTACAGTGAAAATTTAGTGAGATATCTTCATATGTAGATTTGTTTATTCCACTTTAGTCTTAGAGCATATGTTTTCTTGTGATTGAGTACTTTTTTAGATTACAGGGAAATAAAAAACAAGATTAAGGATGTATCACTTCAAATAAGTCCTACATGAGATGATCTAGGATGGACAACTTATTAGTATCAGGCTGGTACCATGGAAACTTCTATGATGTATATCTTATTTGATGTCTTTAACAAAATAATTAAATACATATTGGCCTGACAAATAAAAGTCCTTTCAAAAGCCATTTCAATTATGTAAAAATACATGGATCAAAATCCTTTCTTGTTACATGTATATGAAAGGATCACATTACATGTAGATCATTCATTGGAGAAAAAAAACGACTCAGATACAACTTCAGAAAAAAAATTAAAAAAATTGTCCTTTTAATTTGGTGAATGCACTAAGATGATCGAGGGGATTGCCAATATAGATCCCCTCCTGAAATCTCATTACTTGTTTTGCAATTTGCAATCACACCATTTTCCCAATCATTTTTACAATCAGTTTCTTGTTGCTTATGAGTACAGCTGTCAAAAACCAATATGGAAATGTATTTTTAAAAATAATAGAGTTGTATGGATTGAATTATAGGGTGATCAAATTTTAGATGGTTCCTTGAGTAAATTGTCATTCACTTTTATTTTAGACGACCAAATTATAAATAATTTTAATTAAGTCATCTGTAGTAATTTAGAGTTCCGTATTTTAATTACTCAATAAAGAGATTTGTCATTTCTATATATAGTCAATAATTTTATTCTGACCAAGTTATATTATTTATTTTAAACTTACACTGACATTATTTTAAATCATGTTTATTTGACTTGTGAGTTGTCACTCATTTTAAAATTAGAACAGATTGAAAAGTTCAAAAAAATACTAATTAAATACACGTGCTACGCACGGATTTAAAGAAAAAAATCTAAATCTAAAAGTTAGAGTTCAAAATTTCTTAAAATTAAAATACATGTTAGAAATTAAAAATATACCATGAAAGCTTGATGATAATATTTTCATTCGTCCAGTGATATTATCTTGGTATTAATTAAATAGAAATGATGAAATCTATATAAATTTTGTATTTCATAATCCATAATTAACTATATAGCACTGTTTAAAAATATTTCATAATTCTCTGTCTATCTTCGTCTCTCTTTCTCCATCTCTCTCTCCGTTTCGCACTTATTATAGTTATATCTATGTATCTATAATGTAATTTGTATATATAATTTTTTTATGTATATATATGTATATATATTATATATATATGCATATAATATATATCATATCTATACGCACATATATGAGTTAGAGAGATGGGGAGAGAAGGAGAGAGGTTAAATTAGAGATCCTTCGGATTGAGAGAGAGAGATTAAATGCTAGTAAAAAGATATAATAGGCACATGCATATTTTTTTATAGTTGACTCATAAACATTGAATATTTTTTATGATTATGGAACTAGCTGTCTAATTTTGTATTAAGTTTGTAAAGCTTTACTAGTCTTGTATAAAACCCTTAAATAGATTCTTAGTTTTCTTTTCATAATTTTCTATTCTAGAGTCAAATTATTAGTAGAAATAAACAAGAGAAAATGTAATGTAATACCCCGGTAGCTAATTACCTCCTATTATAGAGGAAATGGATAGTTTTTATAAAAGAAGAAGATTAAGTTAGAACGACAAAGTTAATTCTCTAACTTTAATAGGATAAAATAAAATTACATAAAAAATTGTATTGAATTATATGATCAAAAATCAAATAATATAATTGTATGCTTCACAATGTCAAGTCTAACTAAAAACAATAAAGACTGAAGTCTATACATATCTATAGAGATTTGGAGAATTAGAGTTTGAAAACCAAGTTTATTTCTCTTTTTTGTGTCAAACGAAATTCAAGAGACAGTCAATAGAGGGCAGCCATCTGAAATCCTTACATATATGTTAATCAAACAATTAAAATATTATAATAAAGATAAAAAAAGGAAGAATTGAAAGACAAAGTGGTTTGAAATAAAAATAAAAGGTTGTTGGGTAGATGCTGAATATGCATAGCCACCCCTACCCCTTGCAATTTTGCCCCCAGTTTGACTAACACATTGATAAAGAGATTAATGGCTGCGACAACAAAAGAAACATTCGGTAATGTCGAATGTTCTTGTGCTAATATCTTGTTATTTATAGGTCAAATTAAGTCATTAAATATATATTAAGCAATATTTAATTCCTATTATCAACTCTGTCTCTTGAATTCAACTTAAGTCATTAAACAGAATTCAACTCTGTCTCTTGAATTTTTCTCCTTTATTTTTCCTTTTTCATTTTTTAAGAGTACATAATTTAGCCACATAAAGACTAACCTCAAATTTCTTCCATATGAATCAAGCCATCCGTTAATCTCTTTTATTTTATTTCTTTTTAATTCCCATCTATTACACAAAGACACGTTTTAAATGTCTTCAAATCCCAATTGTAAAGACACATTTTAACTTTCTTTACTTCTTTGTTTTTAAACCCCACAAAGGTATATGTAAAGACACATACATTTATGATTTAACATACATAACATCGTTCAACTTTTTTAATAGAAATATTTATTTGAATATTTGGTAAAGTTGAGTGTAAATACTTAACGTCTATATCTGAATTATATATAAGATTTTAGTTAATGATGATATATCAAATCATTTATGATAAACACATCACCTAATCAAGTAAATAAAATTAATATTATACACAATTCACTTGATTAAAATACTACTCGGTCAACATAATACTATCCATTTTTATTATATTATTCAAATATAGAATTTTAAGATATAACTTCTCTATAGTAAATATAAGGTAAATATAAGTGAATCTAGAAGAGGAGAAACTTTATTGGACAATTTATTTAATATCACAAGTCCTTTTATACCATTTCATTTTACTCATTCATTTGAACATTTGATCAACTAATCATTTAATTTCTCTCAGGATGAGAGTGGGGTCTCTCGAGATGAGAGAGGGTGGTGGGTGCCATTCCTTCTGGCGCAGTAGTCTTTTCTTGGCAGTCACTTTTCTCAGTAGGGCCATCAATCATTTTCTGCTGTCATTCTTTCTGTCTTGTCGTGGTTCGTTGAGCAGAACCCTTTTCCTGTCCAGCGGGTGTCTGAACTGAGTCGCAAAATATTCACTCTCAATTTCCTTAAACTGAATCCCCTTCCCCGGCTTCCATAGCTGCGTGAGAGTGCTTTTGAGGGCATTTTTGTTGACTGATTCCTTCCCCCACCTAAGGCAGAGTTTTGGATATAGGAGTTTATCGAAACCTGTATCCGACACTTCATCCTGAGTCAGGATAAAGCATTGTACAGGTAGTTCTTTTATACGAAAGAATTCGGACGAGAACAAGCAACCGTCGGAGCTGAGGTTAAATGAGGTTAGTTTTTTTACTTCAAGTTCATAACCTTCCCCTTTCCTTTATGACGCATGAGATTGGGGAAAAAATAGGGAATGTAGTTGGGAAATTTCTTGAGGTGGACGAGCACCCGGAGGGGGCTGTTGGGGGAGATACATAGGAATTCGAGTAAGACTTGATGCTCAGAAACCTATTAGAAGGGGTATGAAGATCAAGGGCAATGAGGCGTTGGAAGCTTTTTGGGTAGATTTTCGGTACGAGAGAATCCCGGATTTTTGCTATCACTGCGGTCTCTTATTTCATACGACAAAAGATTGTCGTGGGGAGGAAGAGGAAGACTCAGAATAGAGGAAGCAAAAGAAGAACCAATACAGTGCCTCCCTTCGCAGGGGAAAACAATAGTCTAAAAATGAAAGGTACGGGGAGAATGGGAGCCCCGGAGTCGCCAAAAATAAATTCTTTCAGGAGGAACAAGATGAAGCCAATCAAGATGGTTTCGAGAGATGGGGCTATCGGAGAAGAAGATAGAATGCCGCTGATGAACCCCCGGCCGAGGGCCAAAAAAGTATCTTGGCAGAGAGAACAACAGAGTTGAGGCGCAATGTCCAAGACTCGAGAGAGAACAACAGAGTTGAGGCGGAATGTCCAAGACTCGCTGACGCTCAGTGTAGGAGGTAGGTGTTGGGGATTATACCTACGTTTTAAATATTAGATTTTTTTATAATTATTTTTTTATTAGAACAAGAGAATTAAGATTATAAATAATGAATAAAACTACCAGTAATATATTAAAGTATGAAATTTTTAATGAATTATTGTTTTTATGATTTATTAAACATTATGAATGCGTGTGATATAAATTCGGATTATTGATATATATAAACATTATAAAGAATTTTTTCCGTCCTCCTCAAGATTAAGGGAAAATGTATTAATGTGGATGAGATTTGTATTAGTGGTAGTGAAACGTAAAGAAATGCTTGATAATTCCTAAAAATCCCAAGTTCAAAGTCATCATGCTCTTTTACTGAATAGATTGGCTTCATATACATCTCTCCAATTGCATAGGTTTAATTAAAAATAATTAAATAATAATCAAAATACCAGATAAGGTCAGGTCTAAGATAACATTCGTTTGTGAGATCTCATTTCTTTTTTATCTTATATATGTCACATTCAGCTGCCCATTAATCAGTATCGCACGGCAGTTCCCTATGGTTTCGAGCAAATTAGTCAGAACCATATAGTGACATACTAATATGTGTTGTCCAAGTGATACAGCTTAACCCAATCAATCACGGTAACTTGAATGTCAGTCTGAACCTTCCTTTCCGTTCTGATGTTCTGTCTCATCCATGAGGTAATGATTCTCTATTCTTGAGATGTCGGTTCCCGTTCTGGAAGCGATGATCTCCCGTTCTTGAGATTTCAGTTTTCGTTCTGAAGGTGATGATCTCCCGTTCTCGAGATATCGATTCCTGTTTTGGAGGTGATGGTCTTCCGTTCTTGAGATGTCGATTCCCGTTATCGAGATGTTTTGCGACTTCAGCCAGTCATTTGTTTCTGTTTTCTCGACGCTTCTTATGAGTCCTGGGTGAGTTCCTTTTGTTCCTCGTTGCGGTGAAATATTTTTTACTTGTTCGTTTACCCCTCATTGCATTTTGACGATGTTCGTCGATGTGCAATGAATACTCTCAGCACGCGTCCCTTTTTTTGGAGAACGACTATTCTTGATCTACTTTCATCAATTCAGGATCCTATTTTTTTTTTGCAAAACATTTAGTGTTGTGCAAGAAATGTCATAAATATTTTACAATAATGAGATAATGTACCATCATTACCTCGTTTTTGGGGTTACTGACACGTTCCTTGAAAACTTCATAATTCATAATTTTGTTTTATCCCATCCTGACGCTCACTGCTAGGTTTCATTTTATCCAGTTGTCATGTCATCACTGGATTGCCTTTTACGCAGATTGGACGTATCCATTGGTCACGTAACCTTCTCTGTGCCCGCCATCTGCCATAATTTTTTTCATTTTGAATTCATTAACTATTTTGAACCTGGCTTTCGCGTCCGCTACATATATAAGGCCTTAATCTCCCACATTTTCTCTTTCACGTATAATCCTTACTCTGTAAGTTCTTCATCTCCTTTCTTCTTCTCCGTGTCCTTTGTATCCTTCTCTTCTTGGTTTAGTTGGGGCAGAAAAATCGTTTTGGGTTACGACCCCCTTAGTTAGGAATCAGGAAGAGTTTGATCATTTTATTGCCCGTGATAAAGATGCCTTCCCGCCTAATGTTATTTGTGGTTTTGGGGATGTGATACCCAAATCTTTTCCTTGTAATCCTCCATACCAAGTTTCATTAGCCCCCGTGTATATAGCACTAGGACTTACACTTCTTTTTTCTCCTTTATTTCAGGAATTTTTTTCTACCATTCGCCTGACTCCCTCACAGTACACTCCTAGTATGTATAGAATTCTTTTAGGTATAAAAGCCCTCAATAGGAGGAATAATTTATCCTTAGGAGTAGATGAGATACGCGTCGTATACTTCGTTAGGCGGCGTGATACCTCTTATTACATGCCCCCATGCCACTAAGAAATAAGGAGGCTTAGTTATTGATTTGCCACCCCGGGACAAAGCTTGGGATGAAGGGACCCTCTGGATCGGCGGGAATTGGGGAGGTGACGACCATTGGACCATTCCTCGGTTCTGGGAAGAGTTCATTAAGTAGCCTGAGACCCTTGTTTTCTCTTTTCTCTGCTTTTTTTTATCTGATGTATCTTGTTTCTTCGTGCAGATTATAACCTGAACAAGATCATTTGTCTCGAAAGACATTGCAGCCCGTCTTCATGTCGCTCATAGTTGTCCCGAACGGGACTTGAGAGATCTCATTGATCCAAGGAGAGAGGTCGAAGTCGTGGTCACACTCGTTTCGGTTGTTGAGTCTGTTGCCCCTTCGGAGTCAAAACGGGAAGAAGATTTTGACCGGGAAGAAAGGAAGCGTGAGGCTCAACGGGAAGCTACGCAGAAGGAAGCCGAAGAACAAGACGCAGTCTTCAGTTTCACTTACAACGAGCTGGAGATGTCGAAGCGTCTCAATAGTGATATGTTTGGGACCGTTAGCGGGGATGAAAGGAGCGTCCATCATAAATCTTGGACCGCCAGTGTTCCAAGAAGGTCTGTGCCCCAGTTCCTCCCCCCGTTCCAGTTGTTGTGTCACCGTCTGCCTCTACTGATCCTTCGGTCTCGTCAAGTGAGAATATTCTGGGTCGGGAGGATGCCACATCGTCTCCCCCTTTACCCGTTCAAAGGTCATCTTCACCTCCTACCAGTTCCCAGGGCACACCCGTGAAGGATGACGATCTTTGGAAGTGGGTGCATTTCTCGGCAGTCCCGCCCGTTAGAGCTTCGGTGAGCTGATAAATTCGTTGGCCTTAGTCATGGTTTAATGCAGGTAAAAACTTTTACTATTCTCGTTTATTTTTTTAGTTTTGGTTTGCGTCCGTTCCACTAATCACTTAGCTTTTTTTCTGGCAGACCGTAACTTATCATAACGGGCTTTGGGCGGATTTTCATGCTATGGAGCTCCAGCTGGCGAGCTGTGTAAATGAGGTCTGGGAAGTTAACCGGGTTTATGATGAGGTCCTCGCTGAATGGGAGCGTCCAAATGGGGTTGAGGCTGAGTTGCGACAAGCCAATGCCCATTTGACTACCGACTTAAACATGACTGCAACTGAGCGGGTGAAGCTGGAAGCATCTTTTATGGAAGCGGAGATGGTAGTCGAAGCCAGTGAGGAAAATCTGGTAATAGTTGAAAGGAAGTTGGCTGAGGCTGAGGCTAAGTTGTCCGCAACAAAGATGGAGTTGACCTCAATTGAGGTGGCTTTGGCTGAGGTGAAAGAGCGGGAAACTGGTCTCGAGGGTTAGTACCAAGCCATTGTCAACAGGGTTGAGAAGATGGCCTATTCTCTAGGGTATCTGATGCTAAGTCTGACCAGACTCCTCGCATTCCTCTCATTCCTCCTTTTGAAGATTCCGTTGAACCTGAGGTGGAGGCCCGTGCTGACCCCGTAACAGAGACCCTTGTTGCCACCTCAGAGGTTCCTGCTGAAGCTACTCACGAAGGGGAAACTTAGCTCTTGGCAGTTTTTCCTTTATAATTATTACCTTTCTGCTTTGGTCTTTCTTCTTACTTTGTAGTTTTCCTTTTAATGAGATCTTTTTGCAATATGTGCTTCCTATCTTTTCTAACGGTGATAACTTATCATTCCTGCAAAAAAATACTTGGCAAAAATATTTATCCAAGAAAATCTCATGCTTTCGAACACTTAAAGAGATTTTTGAGAGTTATCTCCTTAGTTTTTTTGTGAAAGGTAACGCTTTAAAAAGGTGTAAAGAGTTTAGCACCCCTTTTTTCTTCGTGTCCGTTCTTTTTCTTTAAGAGTTTTTCTCATAATTTTTTTTGCCTAGATAAGAGTATGTTTACCTGTTTTTGCTGTTTATACTTTCTATCCGTTGAGGTTGGAATTCCCTTCCAATTGTAACGTAATGGGTCCGTTTTCCCTTCCGTTTGTTATAATTATTTTGTGATGGAATGAGCTCATTTGGAGTCGCCCGTTTCCACTTTTTTTGTCTTCTTTCCTTTTGAGAGTATTATTTATGGGATACCCCCAATGACTCTTCATGCTCTCAATTTTTCTTTTGGAAGCAGGACTTATGAACTGCCCCTCCCAATGATTTTTTATACCCTTCTGAGAGTAAGACTTATGAATTGCTCATCCCAGAAACTTTTTAGGCCCTTAGTTCATTATGAGAATAGGACTTATGAACTGCCTCTCCCAAGGACTTTTTAGGCCCTTAGTTCCTTTTGAGAGTAGGACTTATGAACTGCCCCTCCAAAGGACTTTTTAGGTCCTTAGTTTTTTCTGAGAGTATGACTTATGAACTGCCCCTTCCAAGAACTTTTTAGGCCCTTAGTTATGTTATTAGAAATAGTCTGGCTAATGAGAGAAGTTTGACGCTACTGTTTTTGCGTGGAAAACTTTTGAGGAAGAAGTACGGGGAAGATGTCTCATTATAATTGGTAATTTACATTCTTTACACAATATTTTTCAGATGAATTACGTTCCATGGTTTCTGCAATTCCGTTCCTTCACCTGTTTCGAAGTGGTAATAACCGCTTCCTTCTATTTTACGGATGATGTACTGTCCTTCCCATGTTGGCCCGAGCTTTCCTTCCATTTGAAAGATTTTTTTGAGAACCAGTTCTCCTGTCTAGAATCCTTGTTTCCTCACTTTTTTTTTTCAGAAAATAAAATCTCATTTTCTTATTGTAACAGGTCATTCTGATCAGGGCCGCTTCTTTTCTTCTCTCTAGTTCATCAAGACCATTTTTTAGAAGCTCCTCATTTTGTTGTTCGTTTAGTTCGGACCTGATGGTAGAGCTTCCAATTTCTACGGAGATGGCCGCTTCTACTCTGTATGATAATGCAAATGGGGTTTCTTCTGTTGTTTCCCTCGAGGTAGTTCTGTATGCCCATAGGATTGCGGTAGCTCTTCTACCCATTTTTCTTTTGCGGATTCTAGACGCTTCTTCAGGTTATCAAGTATGATTCTGTTTGATCTTTTCGCTTATCCGTTCCCCTAGGGATAGTAAGACGTGGAGAAGCGATTCGTGATTTTCAGATTTTTACAAAATGTTCTTACCAAGCTCCCGGTAAAGTGAAGTCCGTTGTCAGATACCAAGATCTGGTGGGTTCCCATACCTACACACCAACTCCTTCCATAGGAACCCTTGGACGTCTTCCTCACGAATTCTGCCGAAGGCTTCGGCCTTGATCCACTTAGTGAAATAGTTTGTTGCAACTAATAAGAAGAATTTTTTAGCAGGCGTCATGGGGAGTGGGTTAACAATTTCTAGGGCCCATTACATGAACGACCAAGGACTAACCACAGTTTTGAGTTCCCCGGCGGCCATTTCTGCTACAGGCGCGAAACGCTGACACTTGTCACATTTTTTCACACATTATTTGGCGTCTTGATGCATTGGGGGCCAGTAGTATCCTTCATTCATGACTTTATGAGCTAGTGATATGCCCCTTGTGTGGTTTCTGCATATGCCCTCATGAATTTCTGCTAGAACATACTAGGTTTCTTTTTCTCGTAGGCACTTCAGGTATGGTCCTGCAAACATTTTCTTATATAATACTCCATTAACCATTGTGTACCTGATCTTTTGATGTCATGTCTTTTCGGCAACTAGTTTATCTTCAGGAAGTGTTCTATTTTTTAGCAAGCGGATTATGTTGTCCTATCAACTGGGCTCCCGTTCAATTTCTATATCGACCACGTTGGTTGAAGGGAGCGAGATGCTTGATTCTTTCAGAACATCTACGGGGACATTCCTTCTATAAGGGAGGTGTAATGAAATATCCCATGTTTGTTAGGGCATCAACATGCCCGTTCTCCGCTCTTGGAATTTGTTGTATTTCATAATCTTTTAACGTTTTAAGGAGATCCTTCTCCCCTTGTAAATATTTTATCATCCGTTCATCCTTTGCTATGTATTCTCCTGTGACCTATTTTACGATCAACATGGAATCACAGGTTTAGCTTCATGGAAGTCTTTTCCTGATCGGGTTGGAACATCCTTACATGATTGTAACCTGAGTAAGCATCCATGAAGCTAAGCAGTTTGTGCCTAGAAATGGCGTCTAACATCTGATCTATCTTTGGCAGTAGGTATTCGTCTTTGGGGCATGCTTTGTTTAGGACAATGAAGTCGACGCAGATTCTCCACTTTTCATTCTTTTTTCACTCCATTACTACGTTAGCGAGCCATTCGGGTAGTTCACCTCTCTGATGAAACATGCCGCTAACAGCTTCTCAACTTCTACTTTGATCGCTTGATTCCTTTCAGAGGCGAAGCTTCTCTGTTTTTTGTTTCACAGGTTTCATAGTGGGATTGGTGTTTAATATGTGGCAGATGGTTTCCTCTAGGATGCCGGGCATTTCCTGCGCTGTTGCTGTGAACACATATTTGTTTTCCCTTAAGAATTCTATCAACTTCTTTTTCTCACTTTCTTCGAGACAGGCATCAATGTTTGTTATCTCCTGGGTCCCTTTCTCTAAGCATATAGACTACGTTTCCTCTCTTGCCTCGTACTTGGGGTCACATGCACATCTCCCTATAATTGTTTTATACCTGCGAGTCCCTTGGCCTTTTCTGTGGCTTTTTTCTTTGCAGATTCTAAAGCAGTTATAGAACATATACGAGCCGCGATCGGGTCGCCTGTTATTATTTTCACTCATTTTGGGGATGGGTATTTCAACACTTAGTAGAATGTTGGGGGTACAATTTTCATTTTATGGAGTTAAGTCCTTCCTAGGATTGCGTTGTACGGGGAAGTTGTTCCCAACACCATTTAAACTGGTTTACGCTTACTGGGAACATTAGGGTTCCTTCTGAATAGCTAATGGCTGCATTGAATTCGATCAATGGTTGTGATGTTCCTTGTAATTTTTGATCACCCATGGACATTTTCTCTACGGTTGGCCGATATAAGATGTTTACTGCGCTTCCATCGTCTACCAAGACTCTCCTTAACAAGCAGTTGCTAACCTGAATTGAATAACGAGGGCATCATTGTGGTGCTCGTCATTTTCTAGATCGGACTCTCCGAATACAAGCGGTGAGTCACCGTTGCTAATTGAGTGTTTCAGCCGATGTATTTCCAACGTTGGTCATTTGTAGTATATCTTCCTTTCCTTTTTTGTCGTCCCTTCTTGCTCGGTTAATGCTATAACCATGTCGACGATGCGGAGGGGCTGTTTCCTCTTATTCTTCCTATCATCTTCCCGATTGTCTTTCTCAATCTCGTGTTTCTGTTCATCTCTTTTTACAAATTCGCTGAGGTACCCTTCTTTGATCAGTTGTTTAATATAGTCTTTTAGTTGGAAGCAGTCTCGCATGTAATGTCCGTTGCTCTTATGATAAGAGCAATATTTGTCTTGTCTTTGTAGCTAGGTTCCTTAGTGAACGGGACTAGTCTTTTCAACCAAGGTTTGTCTTTGATTGTCTTTACTATTTGGTTGACTGGATGGTCAACGCTGTGTAGATCTTATCCCTCGGGTGGATTCTGTCAAAATCTCACCTCTGTTGGGAATTCCTGTTCTGTTGGGCCTTTTTCCCATCCATCTTTCTGTTTCGCCATGTTTCCTCCCTTTAGGTCTTCAGCTCCTTTCCCGCTTCCGAGATTCTTCTTCGTTCCATTCAATCGTTCTTTACATACTTCTTTTCTCTTCCTCCAACGTAATATAAGCTCGTGCCTGTTGAAAAACCTCTTCCATGGAAATGGGCTTTACTTTGAACATGTCCTCACAGAAAGGCGATTCCAGGTCCAGACCTCGTCGGAAGGCTAATATGGCGAATCGGTCATCGCAGTTCTCGATCTTGACCATTTCATCTTTGAAGCGGTGAATGTATTCTCGCAGGGACTCCTCTTCCTAAGTGGAGACCATCATGATATGTTCTGAGTCTTCCATGACGGTACGGTATGTTGAGTAATGTTCTATAAAAACTGAGCACATAATAGTGAAGTTAGTGATGGAGTGCTTTAGTAAAGAGTGGTACAACTTCAAAGTTGTCCCGTCTAAACTGGTAGGGAACATTCTACACATCAGCGTTGTCGTGTTGGTACAACGCCATGTCTTGTCTGAATCGTCAGAGATGATCTACGAGATCAAACTTTCCTTCGAAACATTTGAACCTGTGCAAGGTGGATTTTTTAGGTACGGGTGCTGCTAGAACTTCTGGGCACAACGGTGTCTTGATAAGATACTCGGGGTCCTTATTTCTCGTACTCCAGAGATTCCTTATCTCTATCATTTTTTGGTCGAACAGCTCCTCGGCTGCTTCTTTTGACATGATTCAGGGTTTCTGAATCTCTCTTATAGTTTCCTTCATAAGGTTTTGCGATTGGACTTCTTCTTCTCATTGTATGCTCATGTTGTTCTCGCGGTCCCCTTGCCTTTCATCTCGTTGGTCGCCCTCAAAGTGGGTTTCCTGTTCGTCATCATTCACCCGTTGGCTTACTTCTGCTTGTGTTTTCACGAGTTCTTTTGTAACTTGTTGATTTGCTCTTGCACATTTTGCCATGCATTATGCATCGTTTCAGTATTTCTTCTTTCCATCTCGTGCATCCCGTTAGGGATCGTCTGTAGCGTTTCCATGGGCGGGGTCGGTTGATCTGTATGCTCGTCTTCGTTTCTGGGCCTGTTGTTTCCATTTAGAGCCGTGTTGGATCTGGTTCTAGGCATGTTTTTGATTTTGTAGGGTAGGTATCTTGAGCCTTTTTCTCAGGCTCTCAATAAAAACACCAAAATGTAAATGATTTTTCCCGTACTCCTCAAGATTAAGGGAAAATGTATTAATGTGGATGAAATTTGTAGTAGTGTTAGTGAAACGTAAAGAAATGCTTGATAATCCCTACAAATCCTCTCGAGTTCAAAGTCATCTTGTTCTTTTAGTGATTAGATTGGCTTCATATACATCTTCCCAATTGCATGAGTTTAGTTAAAAATAACCAAATGATAATCAAAATATCAGATAAGGTCAGGCTTAAGATAACACTAATTTGTGGGATCTCATTTTTTTTTATCTTAGACGTGTCACACTCAGCCACCCATCAATCACTATCACACGACAATTTCCTGTAGTTCCGAGCCAATTAGTCAGAACCACTTAGTGACTTACCAATCTGTCTTGCCAAGTGATACATCTTACCCAATCAATCACGACCACTTGACTGTCAGTCTGAACCCTTCTTTCCATTCTGATGCTCTGTCCCATCCAGAAGGTAATGATTCCCTAATCTCGAGATGTCGATTCCCATTCTGGAGGCGATCTCCCATTCTCGAGATGTCAGTTCCCGTTCCGGAGGCGATGATCTCCCATTCTCGAGATACTGGTTCCCGTTCTGGGGTGATAATCTCCCGTTCTCGAGATGTATCGCGACTTCAGCCAGTCATTCGTTTCTGCTTTCTCGACGCTTCTCATGATTCCTGGGTGAGTCCATTTTGTTCCTCATGGCAGTAAATTATTTTTTACCTAGAAGATCTTGGATTGACTTGGAAGATTTTGGTGTGGATCTTGGAGTCTATTGATCGTTAGAACGGTTCTGTGGGATCGAGGATCGATCGATTTTGCAAGGACACTTGATATAGACTACAAGAGGTATATGATTCATAATCTTGTATGTTGAAGAATTAATGTATAAATTATAGTGGATCCTCACTGATTGAAAAAGAGTTTTCAATAAAAAAAATTATTTGGTTATCGTGGCGTTGCATAAGTTTTATTTTATTAAAAATTTAATTTATAATTGGCCTCGAGCCACACACTTCCGCCGCGGTGGATCCGACAGTGATGGTGGTCGGTGATAACTGTTGTCACATTTAGTGAAGTTTCGCACAAACTCTGATACCAACCAACCTTATCACTGTATAGTTTTATGATAATCATACGTCTATAAATCATCCTTTTAAATTTTAAAATTAATGTAATTTTAAAATTAATTTTAAAATTTTAATTTTATGAAAATTGGAAATAAATAGGTTGATTGAGTTTGACTCCAATATAACTAAATCAAATAAAGTGTTTATTTGATTAAGTCAAAGTCAACTTTTTTTAAAGGGATAATTATAGAAATTAATTTTAAGTAAGATAAATAGTTTTTCCTAATTAAATAAGATTTTGTTTAAAATTTGAAGATTATGAAGATGAACATCAGGGGAGAGTAATATTTGAGAAATATGTATTCTTGAAGTCTATTTTGTAATATTATTTTTTTATTTTAAGGGTTGTAATTTAAAAATATCCCGTAATCACTCAGTCCATTATTATTTTATTTAATTATTAAATAATTATTTAAATTGTTATGTTTGATAACATGTCCATACATTAGTCGATCAATTACCATACATGAAAATCTCACACAGTTTTAATTGAGCATGCATCTCATCTGTAGAAACATCATTTATTGGGATTGTCCTAATATGTATCTATGTATTATTTTATGAAATTAATTACATGTAAACTGCTATGTTTTAATTAGTTAAAACTTGATAATCACACCACGCTAAGGGCTATGATAACATTTAGGATAATCGACGTTAGTAAAAGAGTTTTATTATAGTTTGATGAATCTAATTAATTAGTTAATCTAAGTTCATCTAATTATAACTTAGGCGCTTTAGAAGATTAAAATGAACTTAGACCAATGAGATTGTCATAACTAATTATTAAATATTCATAGGGTTATTATTTTAACCAGTGATTAATTTGAAATTAATTGATTAGTTAAAATAGAAACATATAGTTCCAAAATAATAAGTGGGAGAAGGTTGTCATGTTAATATAACATGTGGTCTCCATCACTAGTACAACACCTTGAGGTGTAGTAAGGGCCTCGATATGGCTTTGTTTTCATCCCCTTAAAGAAGGTTTCGATCTGTACCAAACCAAGGTTGGACTTCTTAAGAAGATGTAGTTTAGTTTTGACCGACCCTAAGACGGCATATTTTAAATGAAGTCATGAAATCTAAAATGATAGGTTACACTCGCAAAGTCACAATTAAGCTTTCATATGGATATTTGTGACTTGACCGAACAAGCGATACATTATTGTTAAAAGAGAAAATATGAAATATTTTAAGTTTTAATTAATAAAAATGAAAATGTATCATAGACGGGCAGAGGTTAATCTGACTGACCCTAAGACATCACATTAATCATGGGGTTATTTTATCGTGATTAGTAATTGTTAAATTTGTGTGTTTATTATGTTGTATTTATACATTACGTTTATTTTTTGAATTCTAGATATTTATCAATTATATTGAATCTTGTATGTTTTAAATTTCAATTATCATTATTATGTCTACTATTGGCTACCCTGTTACTGCTTTACTCGCTATTGAGAATTTGAATGGTGATAATTTCGTACGTTGTAAGTTAAATATGAACTTAATGCTGATTTGAGAACCATAAGTTCGTTCTTATTGAGAAATGTCCTGAGGAGCCCGCTGCTAATGCCCCTAAGAACGTTAAGGACAAATATGATGCTTGGATCATACCAAACAACAAAGCGAAGTGTTACATGCTTGTGAGTATGAGTGATATTCTGAGAACCAAGTATGAAAGCGTAAAGACTGCCTATGAGATTACGGAGTCTCTACAGGCGATGTTTGGGCAGCAGTCTGATCAAAGTCGTCATGAGACCACTAGGAGCTATATAACGATTAAGATGAGAAAGAGTACTTCTGTGCGAGAACATGATCATTATAATGCATAAGGTAAAAGTACATGTGACGACTATTGAGGAGTGAATTCAAGTTAGCATTATACTTGAGTCGCTTATACTAGCCTTTTCTGCGTTCACGACCAACTATATTATGAACAAGTTGTAATTTAACATGAGCCAATTATTGAATGAATCATAGACTTTTGAGTCACTCAACTTTAGAATGATCAAAGGGGACGAAGCAAATTTTGTTGAGAAAATGTATTCTTCCAATATTGTTAAGAACAAGAGACGGAAGAAAAACAATGCTAAGGATAAGAGTAAGAACAAAAGAGGGAAGAAAGCCAAGACATCTTTGAAAGTCAAGAAGAACAAAACGACAACAAGCTTAAGGGAAAATGTTATACTATGGGGTTGCAGGTCATTGGAAGAGAAACTGTAACAAGAATATCACTAAGCTGAAAAAGAAAGGTAAATATGATTTACTTATACTTAAAGCTTGCTTAGTGGAATATGATTTATCATCCTAGATACTTAATTCAGGAGCATCTAACCATGTATGTTCTTCTTTGCAGATGCTTGATTCGTCAATGGAGCTGGCTGACGGCGATGTCGTTTTGAGAGTTGGCAATGGTGCACTCGTGTCAGCTAAAGCATTAGGGGACAGTCTGTTTACTTTTTGGATATAATTATATTGTTTTGAACAATGTTTCTTATATTCTTGGGTTTTCGAGAAATTTGATTTCTCTTTCATTTTTGCAAAAATAGTTATTCGAAGTTTCTTTTATCAATAAAGAGTTTACTATTTCTAATAATGAATTTGATATTTGTCATGCTAAAGTTATAAAATGACTGTATATGCTTAAACTGACTGAATGCGCGTTAAATAATTCTGAATTATTTAAAGTAGCAAAACTTAAAAGTAACAAACGATAGAGAGTTTCTTATGATGATGATGATAACAAATATCTTTGGCATCTTAGGTTGGGACATATTAATCTAGATAGGTTAAACATGTTAATAAAGCATGGTGTTTTGAGAGAACTAAAAGTTGAAACTCTTGCTGTTTGTGAATCCTGTCTAGAGGGTAAAATGACCAAGAGACATTTGTTTGGAAAATGTCAAAGAGCCAAGGAACCACTTGAGCTAGTGCATGGTGACGTTTGTGGACCGATCAATGTACAAGCTAGAGGTGAGTATAATTATTTTGTCACTTTTATTGACGATTACTCAAAACATGGTTATACTTATCTAACGCAAAGAAAGTCTGAAATTTTTGGAAAGCTTAAAGATTTCAATGATGAAGCTGAAAAGAAATTAGGTAATCATTGAAAACTTTTTTATCAGATCGAGGTGGTGATCAAAAGTTAGACTCAAGGCCTGCATATTCATTGGCAATGCTCCAGAGACTAGAGGTTGATACTTTTATAGCCATAAGGATGAAAAGGTATTTGCATCAACAAATGCCACCTTCCTTGAACACGACTGTATGAAAAACTAGAAACCTCGATGTAAAGTAGTTCTCAAGGAATTAGCGACTGATGAGATCAGACCACCTTCAATTTCTATTGATAAACGACAAACTATAGAAATCACAGTTCCTGCAAAAGAAACCCCGGTGCAATGTCGTAGTGGGAGGGTTGTGAGACAACCAGTTTGCTACGAACTAGAGGCACATGTCCTAATGTTAGACACTGATAAGGACGATACATAATCTTATGAAGAAACAATGGATGATCCTGAAAATGAGAAATGACAAGATGCCATGAACCAGGAAATTAGAACTATGTATTCCAATTTTGTCTGGGAACTTGTAGATCCACTTGAAGATGTCAGACCAATTGGATGTAAATGGATTTTCAAGAAGAAAAATGGTGCAGATGGGAAAGTAGAGACTTTCAAGGCACAATTATTAGCCAAGGGCTATACACAAAGGGATTGAGTAAATTATGAAGAGACATCTCCCCTGTGGCCATGTTAAAATCCATTGGCATCTTTTTGTCCATAGCCGCTAGTTTTGACTATGAGATATGGCAAATGGACGTCAATACAACTTTTCTGAATGACTCTCTCGAAGAAAGTATCTATATGATGCAACTAGAAGGGTTCATACAAAAGGGGCAATATCAGAAAGTATGCAAGTTGCTTAACTCCATTTATGGATTAAAGCAAGAATCTAGATCTTGAAATCTCACCTTCGATGAGATTATAGAGTCTTATAGCTTCAAGCAAAATTTGACGAAACATGTGTTTATAAATACATCAAAGATAAGATTGTGATTTTCATAGTTCTTTATGTTGTTGATAATCTACTCATTGGAAATGATGTGGAAACTCTGTCAAAGGTAAAGAAGTGGTTAGCTGAGAAATTACAAATGAAAGATTTGGAAGAAGCGAGTTATGTTCTGGGTATCCAAATCCTAAGGGATAGAAAGAACAAGCTCTTAGCCCTTACAGAGGCATCTTATATTGATAAAATGCTAGAGAGATTCTCTATGGAGAGTTCCAAGAAAAATCAAGTACCGACTAGACATGGAATTGTCCTCTCAAAGGAACAATGTCCTAAAACACCTCAGGAGGAAGAAGATATGAGAAAGGTTCCCTATGCTTCAGTAGTTGGAAGTTTCATGTATGTTATGTTGTGTACGAGACCGGACATCTGTTATGCAGTGAGAATTTTCAGTCATTATCTATCGAATCCAGGTTTGAAACACTGGATTACAGTAAAGCATATTTTCAAGTAACGTAAGAGAATGACATACTATATGCTTGTTTATTCAGGTAACCCCACTGGATATACTGATTCTGACTTTCAATCAGACAGAGACAGTCCAAAGTCTACATCTGGATCAGTATTCACCCTAAGTGGAGGAGCTGTAGTCTGGAGAAGTATTAAACAATCCAACATTATAAATTTTAATATGGAAGCTGAATATATAACGACTTATGAAGCAACAAAAGAAACGGTATGGCTCAAAAAGTTCTATACTGATCCAGAAGTAGTTCCAGATATGGACAAGCCATTGATCATGTACTTCACAACAGTGGGGCGGTAGTGAATTTCAAGGAATCGAGGAGCGACAAAAGGAGCAAGCATATAGAGAGGAAATATCATATTATAAGAGAGATCGTGCATCGAGGGGATGTGACTGTTATGAAGATAGTGTCAGATCAGAACCTAACTGATCATTTTACAAAGACACTTCCTGTGAAGTCATTTGAGGGTCGCGTGCGTAAAAGAGGGGTTGAGAGAAATGCCATATTTGATTTATGGAAAGTAGAAGACTGTTGGGGGTTATGCCCTCAAAGCATGTGTATTGACATTTTATATGAAATTTAATGAGGATTACATTTTTCTTATAATTGTTCTTTTCAATTATTGTTGAATAATTTCTATAAATATCTGAAAATTTCATGTTCATTAATGAGACTATGATCTTGTATTAGTACGAGAGGATTAAGATCATAGATAATGAATAAAATTATCAGTAACATATTAAAGTATAAAATCTTTAATGAATAGTTACTAGTACGGTCACTAAGCATTATGAATGTGTGTAATCTAGATCGGGATTATTGATGTAGATAGACATCTTAGTGAAAATATTTTATATAATAAAATTTTAATACACATCAATTCGATGATTATATGTAGATCAGTCTGAATCATGAGTAGTCATGAACTCCTATACATGTCTATTGGATCTTTTGATTCACTCGTTAAGGTTTGTTTGTAAAACAGGCCAGTGACATTTGTTTTGGAGATTTAGTGATATGGATGGCTGAGAACATAATTTTACAAGATTTAGAATTCAAGCTTTCCTAACAGATCGTATATTGGTTCGCTTAAATATTAATTCTAGAACTGAATGGTTATTGCGCTCAAATTTATAATAACATTATAAATTAGACATTCACAAGTGGATTAATGCTACTTAAGGATCAAAAAGTATTTAGAGGGGTAAACGATAGTTTTAACTAGCTCTAATTTATGAACTAATAATTGGAGGACAGAATTACATGAAATGATTATATCTGTGGACTATATAAGAGAATACTTTGTAAATATATTCTATAATCACTAATACTTCAATTCCATATTTATGGTGGAATTATAATCAAATTAATAAATAAGATTATTTAATTAAAGAGTTTAGTTAATAATCTGGTTATTGGAGCATATAATTATAGGTCCATGGTTTCTAAGTCACCTCTATACTACACAGTCTAGGATGTGAATATTTCAGGACGTGAGAAAATGACTGACTTGCAAAAAGAATTTTTATGCTGTGGTAACTATATAATTATGAGATAATTATTTGTTATTAATTAATTAAGAATTAGTTAATAATTTGAATCAACTAAATCTGTTATTTGTGAAATAACAAATAAGTTAACCGATAGGGATAATCAGATATGTTAATTTTGAATTAACTGATATCTAGATATTTATCTAAATAAAATAACTATTTAATTCACAGCAATCGCCACATATCAATCACTGATTTGTTATAAGAGATTGGCATGGAAAACTGTAGTGCCACGTGGAACTATAATAGTGGGGGTGCAACATTATAGTGCAACATTATAGTGCCACACGCCACACTGCAGCGTTGTGTGGTACTGCAGTTGTGCATAGTTGCAGTCGGTACCACTGCAATTGGTAATTTTATAATTAAATATTATTTCAGTTTATCCCTAAAAAATCTGATACACCGTTATCTAGAAATATACATATATTATTCTAATGGCCTCAGTTGATATTTTAGTTCATCACTTCAAAAAAATCGAATTGAGAACACAGTTAGTGTTATAGTGATTTTGTTTTGTGATTAATAGTTAATCAAAATTGTGAAAGAATAATCATCGCGGTTTTCTAGAGAATCGCCTCATTAAAGTCATTCTCTGTAAATATCTAGATCTCATGTAATATTCTACGTGCCCACACACGTCCTAATGCGTTGAGGATTGACTTGGGAGATCTTGGTGTGGATCTTGGAGTCTCCTGATCGTTGAAATGTTTACATGGGACGGAGGATCGATCGGTTTTGCAAGGACGCTTGATATAGACTGTAAGATGTATATGATTCATAATCTTGTATGTTGTAGATTTAATTTATAAATATATAGTGGATCCAGACTTATTGAAAAAGAGTTTTCAATAAATTTTTTTATTTGGTTATCATGGTGTTGCGCAAGTTTTGTTTTATTGAAAGATTCGATCTTTATTAAAAGTTTAATTTTTAAATGATCTCGAGCCACACGATTCTGCCGCGCACGTGCCGGTACAACCAACAAGAGGAACGTCCGAGGGAGATGGCACTAGGGACCACTAGGGGTAAATTGGGGATTTATTAGAAAGTGAGAATTTGATTTATGTGGGAATTTCAGAATGAGGCATCTTACGTGGAAGAGGCTTGTTGGCGTTGGGCCAGGGGGCTCCTCTGCGAACCCCACATGGGTTAACTTTACCTTATCGGCCCAAGGGTAGGATATGGACCTGGACAGTTCGATTAGTAAATGGGGCTTTATTAGTGCAGGGCCAAGGAATCCCAGGGGCAGAGGAAGATCCAGGGGAAGGGCATTCAGGAGTGGGGTAAGTCAACGTCACTTTAAAAAGATTCCAAATGTGGACCAAGGTGCACAGAAATTTAAGGCCTCCTTTCTTATATCCTCAAATTTGACGAAGAGTAAAGTTGATGGAAAAATCTTAGATTCTTTATCCACAGCAGGGATGCCAAGGAACAGACCCACTGTGAGCCATGAAAGTGCTAAAATGGAATGTCGAGGGCTTGGGAAAGGCTCGGGCATTCAAGGCTTTGCACCAGTTGGTGGAAAGAAAAGGGTCGGACATCATTTTCTCTCTGAAACCAAATTTAAGTCCTCAGTGTTGGGGGATTTGAATAGAAGACTAGGGTTTAATAATGGGGTGGCCGTCGATAGGATTAGCTTGAGTGGGGATCAGTGTTAATCCAGGAGTTTTAGTTTCTCTTAGCTCTTTTTCTTAAGGGCACATGGATGATTTTGTTTCAATGGAGAGAGGGAGAATTTGGAGAATGACTGGGTTTTACGGCAACCCGATAACAAACTTGAGATCACGATCCTAAGAATTGTTGCAAAGGCTTTCCTCTAGCTTTGTAGGCCTGTGGCTTGTTATTGGCGATTTTAATGAGATATTAGAGAAGTTTGGGGTCTTCCAAAGCCTCCAACCCAAATAGAGGATTTCAGCAGAGCCACTGAGAGTTGTGGGATCTCAAACCTAGGGTTTAACTGGCCAAAGGTCACGTGGGTTAACAATAGACAAGGGGAGGTGTTCATCAAAGAAAGCTTGGATAGGGCCTTGGTGTCGGAGGCCTAGATGGACTGCTTTATAGGGGCTTGGGTTGAGGTGTTGGGTTTCCTGACTTCGGACCATTGAATAATTATGGCCTATGTGGTGGACGAGTTGCCTCAGGTCCTGAGGGAGGAAGAAGGGCAAATTCCATTTTGAGGTAAATTTTGCTCGTGAGGAGGAATTTGTTGAGGTGGTTAAACGGGCCTGGAATAGCTCACAGAATCAACCCATTATCGATTCTACTCGGGCCAATCTAGCCCAATGCTCCCTTGATCTTCACCAATAGGGAAAAGAGAAATTTGGGGACATTACAAAGCGTCTGAATCAAAATAGGAGAAGACTAGATTCTTTTAAATAACTTGGTCAATCCAGGGAGGCAATGGTGGAAGCTCAAATGATTCAATCTGAGATTATTTCTCTTGAGAACCAAGAAGAAGTGTTTTGGGAACAAAGATCTGGTATGGATTGGCTTAGAATGAGAGACAAAATATAAAAAAATTTCATTCCAAGGCTTCGAAATGGAAAAGAAGAATTTCTATGAAGTAGATTTATGATAATGACAGATTCTGGCATGAGGAGCAAGAGGACATCATAGCTGTTATCAACGATCACTTTAAGAAGTTTTTCACCTCTCAGAGGTCATCAGAGGAGGACATGAGTAGAGTCCTTGAGAAGGTGGAGCCAAGGGTTTCTGATAGTATGAATAGGTATCTGGACAATGCTTTCTCATATTTTGAAGTGTTCGACGCTCTCATGGCTTAAGAACCCTGGCCCTGAATGTTTTCCGATGCTATTTTTTCATAAGTATTTGCACATTGAGGGGAAATACACTACTCAGCTCTGTTTGGAGTGCTTAAATGGCAGAGAACGTATGAAAGTTAAGTTAGAATTATGTCAATAAAGTAGGGTGTAATAACTATTTATGATTATTTAGTTATTTCCCTGACATTTTGTATTATTGAATTTAATGAAGGGAAAAATGCATTTAAACCCCCTGTACTTTTAACGAGTTACAAAGTGAGCCCCTGAACCTTTTTTTTGGCATTTTAAATACTTAAATTTCAATAAAATGATTTTAAGCCCCCCTCCATCCATATCACTGTTTGTTGGGAATGCTCGTTCACTGAGCTACTTCTGGGCTTGTTTTTCTTGAGGGAAGATGAAATTTTTTTACTTCAGTTCAGCTACTGAGGGAAGATGAAGGTATGTGCATTTCCTCTTGCAGATCTTAGCTGCTGAGAAAATGTGAGTAAGTGAGAAGAAATTGAAATTATTCATATTTTTTTCATATGTAATTTTCTTCCATTATTTTCTAAAGTTTACTTTTCTTTTCTTGAGACGAAGAGTATGGAGGGGTTGAGAGAATGCGTAAGAAGGAAGAAGATGAATGGTTGAGAGATTGGGTGAGACGAAAAGGATGGAGCGGTTGAGAGAGTGGATGAGACTAAGAGGATGGAGGGGTTGAGAAAATTAGGGAAGAAAGAAAATAAAACAAAAACTGAAAGAAGGAAAAAGAATTGATTCACGCCCATGAGTCTGAAATAGAGATGACAAGAATTAAATGAACATTTTTCCTAAATATTCAGATTTCAACTCTCCCTCTACTGTTTTCTCAACATCAAATTAAACTGCCAAATTCAATTAATTACTACCAAATTCAATTAAATTGCCAAACTAAATCCATCACAATGAACATCAATTAAACTAAACTCTCAAATTCAATTAAAATTCCAAACTCCAGGAAATGAATGTACTAAAACCATTCACATAACACGTTCTAAACCCATTGACAGCCATTCAAAATCATCGACAAAAGTACAGTATTAAACCCATTCAAAAAACACATTCTAAACCCATTGACAACCATTCAAAATCATCAACAAAAGTAAATGAATGTATTAAACTCATTTACAAAACACATTCTAAACCTATTGGCAGCCATTCAAAATCATCAACAAAAGTAAAGGAATGTATTAAACTCATTCACAAAACACGATATGCCATTATGTTATGGAAGATTGGGAAGCTTGTACACATCATCTCATTACCTGCAAAAATATAAAGTAATCAATAAAAATGAGAAAACCTAATAAATTGATTTCAATAGTAATAAACGCATTCTTACAGGTAACTTATTCTTTCCAGATACACCACTGTTGCTTGGACCACCACTGTTGCTCGTGTTTTTCTGTTTAGACCTTTTGCTATATGTTCTTTTATTATGACCCCATTGTTTACAATTTGCATATTTAAGTCCTATACCTTTTCCTGAAGCTCTATTTGGGTTAGATGACTCCCCTTCTTCTTTATTTCTCTTTTTCTTGGGTCGTCCAAGTTGTTTTCTTATCTTTGGGGGAATTATTGGCTCTTTTCCCATCTTTTCCCACTGCTCAGGACTTGGAATGGCTTTAATCATATTTTCATATGCAAGGAGGTATCTTTCTTTGTTGAACACTGGGTCTACATACTCTTCAGGCTCCTCTCAGTTCTAAAAAATGCAAACAATTACATGAGAGCAGGGAATTCCAGTCAACTCCCACCTCCTACAACCACAAGTCTTCTTTGACATGTCCACTATAAATCTTGCACCATACATATCCTCAACTTCATATAAATGATCCCCCCCAATGTGCTATACAATTAAATGATGTCTCTTTTTCCTTATCCAACCTCTTTTGAATCCTAGGACATAATATAAAACTATATTCCCTCACTCTATCTCTCTTTGTTTGAAACGTCTTCATAAGAAGCCTTCTAATGATCTCCATGATGGTCATGATAGGCTTATCTCTACTCTCAAGTATGTAGCTATTGAAACACCCAGCTACATTATTGACTAATATATCACACTTTACAAATGGACAGAATGAATGCCTAGACCAACAACTAGAATCCAACTTGGATAGCCAGCTAAAAGCACCCGCATCAAGCTCTTCGATTTGTTTCATAATTCTCTCAAATTGATGTTGTGTTGAGGACCTAACAACACTCTACATTAAATCCTTGAAGGTCTTTCATGGATACAACTTTTTAAAGTTGTCATACAAATGTCTAACACAGTATTGATGACAAGCATTTGGCAACAACTTTTTAAAGGACTCGCACAAACCCTTTTTTTGAATGGACATAAATGTCCATTGTATTGTGTTTTGATCACCAAAATCTTCCAACAATGCCTTTAAAAACCAACTCCATGAATCTTTTGTTTCTTCCTCTACTGCGGCATATGCAATAGGAAATATGTCATCATTCCTATCAATACCAGTGGCTGCCAACAATTGACCACCCAAAAGGCCTTTCAAATGACAACCATCAATGAAAATAATAGGCCTACATCCATCAATAAATCCTTTTTTGCATGCATATAGTCTAATATAAAGTCTTTGAAACACATTATTTTCAACCTTCACAACGTTGAGGATCCAGGATTCCACTTTTTAATGGCTGCTCAATAATCCTAAAGTTGAGCATATTGTGCCTGTTGTGAACCTTCAATCAATTTCAAAGCCTTTTTATTTGCTCTATAACACTTATCTAGAGAGATGGAGACTTGGTAATCTCTCATAATCTCTTCCATAAATGTAGTTATTTCCCAAGTAGGAGAATCCCTAAACTTCACCCAAAATTTCTCAGCTAGCCAGGTAGATATCATCCTGGTGTTTATCCTATGTCGGCTGCAATTAGTGTGAAATGGCTGGAAAGTCTTGATTTGGAAAGATCCAAGTTTAGAATGATGAGAGGCATGTATTCTCCAGCCACATTTTTTTACACTTTGTAGTAATTCTACTTTTCTCATTATTGATACACTTAAAGTCGAACCCATTTTGGATGGCATAAAGTTTAAGTGCTTGCCTAAAGACGACATGTGTGCTAAATAACAGCCTAACTTTCAGGTCTATAGGTTTACACATGTCAATCTCTCCATGAAATTTTGGAAACTTTGGTCAATTCTCATCATCAGATGAGTCACATAAGCTACCCATCTCATCACTATCTTCATATTCTGACAATGCCTCCTTTAAATCAATATTAGGGACATAAAAATCCAGTTCATATGGCATTGTGACTCTTTCTTCCACAAAGTCATCTTACATATCTTCATCGGAGTTAGAAAAATGCTCTAAATCAGACTCAACATGCTCATCAATCCCAGGTGCACACAACTCAATATCAGGAGTGATATAATTGACACTCAAAATATACCTCAACTACCCCATGCATTCCATGTTCTAATTCAAACATTAGTTTACGTGCATCACTATCTGATTTTAATGGCAATAACTTCTACATTTCTTGTCTTGTGAACTTATACCACAAACAATCTAAATTTGTATAACCTAGTTCTTCTTTAATCATTGATTCATATACTACAACTGACACATTGTCTGGTTCTATGCATTCAAAGCATTTTACCTCACCTCCGACGTAGCTGAATATAGGAAACTTTTTCAACACTCCTCCATGGTGTAACTCCACGGTAATAACATCAATCACTGCCCAATACCAAATTGGTTAAGAATACAACATAATTTATTCAGATTATAAATTATTGTCAAACCAGTTATCTGCTTAGCATTAAATACAATACAAAGTGAAAAACTCGGTCAGATTGAAATTTGGTTTGATTAGCATGTAAAGCAAACTCGGCCAGGTTAAAATTTTCAAAGAGAGATTACCAAGAAAACGTGTCATGAAAACTTCTAGAAAATGCCAAAAAATTTCACAAAATTTGGTTTGAACTATCATGCAAATCAAACTTGGCCAAATTAAAATTTTCACAAAGAGAGAGTTTACCAAGAAAACACATTGCGAAAAATTTCCAACGAAAACTTTTAGTAAATGCCAAAAACAATTCATAAAATTTGGTTTGATCTATCATACAAATCAAACTCGGCAAGATTAACATTTTCAGAGAGAGAGAGAGAGAGAGAGAGAGAGAGAGATTACCAAGAAGGAAGAAAATTTCCAGTGGAAGCTAAAAGTTTTCCAGTGAAAATTTCCCAAACAGCTTCGACTCTCAGCTAACCTCTTCTCCCTACCTCTCGATTATAGGCTGATGGTGGCTGCTTTGGCAGTCATGGAGGGGTTGAGAGAATGGGTAAGAAGGAAGAAGATGAAGGGTTGAGAGATTGAGTGAGACAAAGAGGATGGAGGGGTTGAGAGAATGAGTGAGACGAAGAAGATGGAAGGGTTAAGAAATTAGGGAGTTCTAGCCTAACGAAGTAAAGGGGGATACGGATGGAGGGGGCTTAAAATCTTTTTATTGAAATTTAAGTATTTAAAATGCCAAAAAAAGTTCAGGGGGTCACTTTGCTACTCGCTCAAAGTACAGGAGGTCTAAATGCATTTTTCCCTTTAATGAATGAATGAATTTTTTTTTCTATTAATTAAAGTGTGTTTATAATTTACTCAAGTCCTGCAACTACTGTCAACGTAAAAAGTGTAAAGATAGATGGGTCTTTCAGACAAACTCTCCCGAAATAGTTTAGAATGTTATTCATAGTTTCATGATTGACTGGACAATCGAGTTTGATTACAATTGCTACGTTGAACCAAAGAATGCCGGTTTGGGGGCATGGGAGTGGAGACGCTAGTGGTTGACCTAGAAATATTGTGGAACATGTTGAATATGTTGGGGATTATACCCTCAAAGCAAGTGTATTGACATTTTATGTGAAATTTAATGAGGATTACTGTTTCTTATAATTGTTCTTTTAAATTATTGTTGAATAATTTATATAGATATCTGAAATTCCATATCCATTAATGAGACTATGATCTTGTATTAGTACGAGAGGATTAAGATCATAGATAATAAATACATTTGTCAGCAACATATTTAAGTATGAAATCTTTAATGAATAGTTACTAATACGGTCACTAAGTATTATGAATGCATGTGATCTAGATACGGATCATTGATGTGGATAGACATATTAGTGAATCTACTTTATATAATGAGATTATATATGACTGGGCTGATGTGAATTAATATCTTTATCAACGTGTCGATTTATAATAAAGTTTTAATACACATCAATTCGATGATCATATGTAGATTAGTCTGAATCCTAAGTAGTCATGAACTTTTATACATGTCTACTGGATTTTTTAATTCACCCGTTAAGATTTGTTTGTAAAACAGGCTAGTGAGTTTTATTTTGGAGATTCAGTGATATAAATAGCTGGGAACATTATCTTACAAGATTTGGAATCCAAGCTTTCCTAACGATCGTATATTGGTTTTCTTAAGTGTTAATTATGGAACTGAATGGGTATTGAGTTCAAATTATAATAAGATTATAAATTAGCCATTCACTAGTCGATTAATGGTACTTAAGGATCAAGAGTTAATTAGAAGGGTAAAATGATAATTTGACCAGTTCTAATTTATGAACCAATAATTGGAGGACATAACTACATGAATTGATTATATCAGTGGACTAGATGAGAATACTCTGTAAATACATTCTATAATCACTAAGAGTTCAATTTCATATTTATATTGGAGTAATAATGGAATTAATAAATAAGATTATTTAATTAAAAAATTTAATTAATAATCTAGTTTATTGGAGCTTAGGATTATACGCAGTTTAGGGTGTGAATATTTCAAGACATGAGAAAATGACTAACTTGTAAATGAATTTTTATTTTGGGGTAAGTACATAATTATGAGATAATTATGTATAATTAATTATTTATATATATAAATGTAATTTTCGGAATTAATATAAATAAAAATAATTATCAATTATTTTTTAATTATCGATAAGTGAGATATAATATCTCATTTGTGAAATCAAATACTTAAATTATTATTCGATAATATTTTGGATCAACTAAATCTGATATTTGTGAAATAGCAGATATTTAGTTAATAGGGGTAATCGGATATGTTAATTTTGAATTAACTGATATCTAGATATTTATCTGATTAAAATAAATATTTAATTTGCAGTAACTACAACGTGTCAATCACTGATTGAGTATCAGAGATTGACATGGACTACTATAGTGCCACATGGCACTACAGTAGTGGGGGGTGCCGTGAGGCACTGTGCTGCCTCGCGGCACACTGCAGTATCATGTGGCACTGCAGTTGTGCACCATTATACAGTGGGTCCTACTGTATTTGGTAATTTGAAATTAAATATTATTTTTAATTTTTAATTATCCATAATATCCGATACGCAATTATCTAGAATAAGATACGTATTTGATTCTAACACAATTGCTAAGAATGGTTTTTCTCTACGATTAATAGTTAATCAAATCTCTAAAAGAATAATAACCACGTTCGTTTAGAGAATCTTCTCACAAAAGTCATTCTAAGTAAATTTTCAGATCTCATGAATTGAGAATATCTAAAGAGAAAAAAGTGTTTTATAATATTCTACATGCCTACATACATCCTAATGCGTTGATGATTAACTTGGAAGAATTTGGTGTGGATCTCGGAGTCTACTGATCCTTAGAACGGTTTTGTGGGACGGAGGATCGATCGGTTTTACAAGCACGTTTGATTAAGACTACAAGATGTATATGATTCCTAACATTGTATGTTATAGATTTAATATATATAAATATCTAATGGATCTTGACTGATTGAAAAGAGTTTTCAATAAAAAAAATTGGTAATCGTGGCATTCTGCAATTTTTGTTTATTAAAAGATTCAATTTTTATTAAAAATTTAATTTTTTTAAATGGCCACACGCCACACGCTTTCCTACTCTTATATTTGAAAGTCAGACCTTGAAAATGGACTTGATCCATTCGATAGGTCAACAAGAGGCATATATATATATGTGTGTGTGTGTGTGTGTGTGTGTGTGTGTGTGTGTGTGTGTGTGATATCTAGACTGATGTCAGTCTAAGAAGGGACACATACTTCCCAACTAGACTCAGTTCAGTTGACGACCAACAGAATAGACCAGTAACAAATTAGTTTAGAGTAAAGTCGTTTATCTAGCTCTAAATCTAATCGTTACACCTTAAAGATATTTTCGTAAATACCTTAATCCTGAGGTGAATACAAAATTAGACCTAGTTAGTTACGATCTTTGATACGCAAAATGAGTGGGTTCAAATTGCTGGACAATACCTCGACTGTTGGGATCGTGATTCAATTATATTGGAATTGCGTGATTCATAGATATGAAAATTCGTGACGAGATTACAAAAAGCAACAATATCATCTTATGCTTTATTGATGAGTGTGTGAATAAATTAACTTGGCCGAGTATTCAATGAAATGAATCATTGATAAGACATAGTGAACTATACGGACAATTTACTGTTATGTCTTTTTTATTCACAATCAATAAAAAAGTTAAGGAAATAATAACTAGAGGGGTAAAACAATAATTTTACATTACACTCTTGTTACTGGTATTCATGAAGGGTAATATGTTGAAATATTCTGTGGACCGTAAAATAAAATTGTTTATTTGCACCAACTGAAAATGTAGCGCGCATAAATCAAAAGTTGATTCGGCATCGGCCTTATAGTGGAGTCATACGATGTTAAGATTAAATAGGTCAGAAATTTATGGAGATGAATTTACCGAGTATTCGAGTCCTATAGCTTTATTCATGTGGGTCCATTCGGTCTCAGGAGTAGCTCATAAGAACATGAATGAAAAACAATATCAGTTGCACCAAAAATGTGTTTTGAACCAATGTAGACTTCTCGAACTCATATATGATGGGTATCATCACTAAAGTAGTGAAAAGCAAAATTAATGTTCAAATTAATTAATTTATTATTTTTAATTATTAGATAATTAGTGAATAAAAAAACTAATTAATTAATTGATAGAGATCGATTTAATTTATCAATTATAATTGATGTATTTGAACACAATATTGACTTTAGGGAGATGTGTAATTTTCGGCAATAGCAAAGTAAAATGGATTATTTTTGGATATTTACAATATAGAGATATATGTATAAATTTTATAATTATTATATCAGGGATGACAATAGAGTTGCATCTCAAACCTTAAGCACAATGTGTAATTACACATAGTAGAGAAAAGAGATTCTCTCCCCTCCATAACTATTGCCGCCGAAAACCAAGAGGGAGAAGAAAAACTTCGATTTTTCTTCTCCAGTTGTTTTGAGAGCCCACACTCAATTCCTGATCAACATCTGATTTAGATATACTTCTGAATCCTACAAGTAGTTGTTGGTGTGAAGACTGATTCGAGTTCTACGAAGAACGAAGAACATGAGATAATCAATTAGATTCCACCAAGATAGAAAATCTACTATATAAGAAAGGTATAATATTATTTCTACCTCTTCTAAATACGTCAATCAATATATGCATGATCATAAGAGGTTTTATATTTAACATGATTAAATGATTGCTCTGAAATTTTTTTAATTTTTCACCCACGAACCATTCGTAGTTCATTAATTTTTTCTCAAATTTTAAAACCTGATCCAACAAGTTATTAATAAAATAATCATTGTTCTTATCCAAAAAGTGCAGAACCCTACTTGTGTGGCTAATTTTAGATTCATTAGTCTGTGTCATGTCGTCTGTAAATTGATTGTGAAAGTCATTCTCTTGAATTTAATTTTTAAGGCCCAAAGTGCGTTTCTGAAAGATCGTCAAATAAATGATAATGTGATGGTATCGTTTGAGATTATCTATGCCCTTAATAAAAGGAAAAAAAGGGAAAGTGAGGTTCTCGGCTATGAAATAGACATGAGTAAAGCATATGACAGGGTCGAATGAGATTTTTTAAAAGGTTTGATGGATAAACTGGGCTTTAGCCAGAACTGAATCTCTCTTATTATCAGATGCATTTCTTGAGTCTCTTGTACTTTTTCAGTTAATGGAAAAATTATGGGGAACATTAATCTTCAAAGAGGCCTGAGATAAGGAGACCTCGTTTCTTTTTATTATTATGGTTAAGTCTTATCGGATCTGATTCGGGAAGGGAAAAATCCAGGTGATATTGTTTGCCTTAAGATTTGCAGGTGAGGCCCTCAAGTATTACATCACTTTTTCGCTAACGACATAATGATTTTTTGTGAAGTTGATAGGGCAAACAGTTTGTATTTGAAGTCAATTTTAACGCCTCGGGTCAATTAGTTAATTATGACAAGTATTTATTGTTTTCTCCTGCTTTGAAGAGAGAGGTTGTTGCCTCTTTGGGTGTAACATTGCCTCTTGTCATGGAAAATATCTACGCTTACCTTCAGTTGTAAAGGCGGATAAAAGTAAACTCTTTAATTCGGTGCTATCCAAGGCAAATAATTTAATGAACAATTAGCGAGAGAAGATTTTCAATAGGAGGGAAGGATATTTTGATTAAAGCGGTCATACAATCTATCATTACTTACTCTATGAATGTTTTTTGCTTGCTCGTCTCTCTGTGCAAGGAACTAAGCATGGCTATGGCAAAGTTCTGGTGGGGGTCTTCAGATTAAAATATGAAGATTCACTAATTAGCCTGGGAGAAAATGTGTAGGCCAAAAGTAGAGGGGGGTTTGGGTCTCAGGTCCTTGGAACTCTTCAACAAGCCCTTCTAGCCAAGCAAACCTGGTGTATTTTGACAAATCCTCTCTCGTTGGTATCTCGGGTGCTCAAAAGCTGCTATTTTTTAAATGAGTCCATTTTGGAGTATGACATTAAAGCGGGCTGCTTTTTCCTTTGGAGGAGCTTGTTGTGGGGTAGAGAGATTATTCATAAGGGTGCCCGTTGGAGAATAGGTAATGGCCTCTCAGTCAAGGCCTTTACTGACCCAAGGATTCCCAGGTCAAATTCATTTTGCACTATCACCTGAAGTAATGACAATAATGGTTTGACAGTGGCAGCCTTGATTAAAAATGGAGAATGGGATATTAACTTCATCAACCAACAGTTCCTCCCTATTGATAGAGATATCATTCCAGCTATCCCTCTTTGGAGAGTGGGTGTGGAAGATAATCTTATATGGCTCATAAAGGCGTCTATTCGGTTTGAAGTGGGTATCATGTCGCGTTGAATTCGCAAGATAGGGGTTGTTCATCCAACGATATCCCTCTCGAGAAGTGGTGGAAAAAGATTTGAAATTCATGCATTCCAAACAAGGTCAAAATTTTCTTATGGAGGGCAACTTATGAATTTATCCCCTCGGGTCTTAATTTGGCTCGTAGGAGAATCAAAGAGGATAGTCGTTACCCTTTTGTGGCTGAGTGGATTCTACCATCCATGTGTTATCTTCTGCATCTCCACGGCCAAAGTTTAGGCCAAAGGAAACCTCCTCCCTCCCTAAGAGGAGCCAATCATGGCCTATGAAAGATTTTGTTGTTGCGTTCTATGATGATTTGACAACAAGGTCCTTAACAAATTTGCCTTAGGAAAAATCTATTCACGACAATTTCCTATCGGACAATATTGATATTTCCTCCTGGTGCGATTGTTTTCAGGAGGAATTTTGAAAGCCAAGGAGAGTTGTTCTACCCCCGTTGTAGGTCGTGGACCAAGCCGGTTTTGGGTGGTCTGAAGTTGAACTTTGATGGTGCGTTATGCCACAACGATAGTAGCGGCTTGGGGGGTTTGGGTCAAAACTACATTGATGAGGTAATCTTGCCTTTGCCGTAATATTCGTGGTTCTTTCCAGCCTTCTATCATAGGAGGTCTTGCTTTGAGAGAGGGGATTTCACTTGCGCTTAAAGAAATATTTTGGTGAGTGAAGTGCAGTCTGACTGCCTTCACCTCATTAATAGTCTGGGATCTTGCTTGGAGGATCTTTCCGAATTTGGAGGTATTTTAGATGACTGCAAGAGTTTTACTAAGGACTTCCATTATGCTCACCTCAGTCATTGCCCTAGATCAGCTCATGAAACAGCTCACCACTTAGCTCGTTGGAGCCTTTTGATCTCTGGCATCCAGCTTTGGTCTGACGCAAGTCCTCCATGCATTTTGAATTTAACTTGGTTTGAGGCTTTGTAGTTTGTTCTTAGCTTTATGTTAGTTTAAAAAAAAACATTTGATCGACTAATTTTAATGTAACTAAAAATTTGCCTTTATACTATTTATACATAATAAAATGAAGAGAGCAACTGATATACTTGACAAGTCCATCGCTAAACCTAGAGAGAAGCCAGCTTGACAATGGCCATCGCTGTCTTATTTCCTTCTCATGGACGTGCATGGTTAATTGTCCACCTCAACACTTTTCACATGCCCTCTCATTGTCAGCATAAGTTGTTCACCTCAGCCTTTTATTTCTCTCTCAGAATCTGTTATACCAGATTAGATTCCATGATAGCAAGGAAAGAGGATTGAGAGAGGCTGAGGTTTATCACATGTATTGCAACTAATCAAGTTCTTTTAATTAGTTGCACCTTAATTAGGCATAAGACTTTGTTGTGTGTTGTCCGTGTGTGTGTCTGCGAAAATTTAGGAAGATGGGAAAATTAATTGGCGAAATTGCCAGCAAAAAAACAGTAACCGTGCTTAAACACGCAGGGCAAACCGAGAAATTCCACCGAAAAACAATCTTCTAGAATACTAAGAAGACATACAGTAGAGAGAGAAACATAGAGTTAACGAGAGAGAAAGGAGATAGATCGAGAGAGGGCGAGATGCTAGAAGAGAACAATAAATCGAGCCGCTGTTGAGAAATTTTGAGAGATCGAGCTACTATTGTAGTCTTGTAGAACTGCTATTGTACAGAAGGGATTTGACCTTTAGTTGAGGGTTTTGGTGTGAAGGGAGCTGCTGTGTTCTTTTGACTGAGAGAAAGGAAGCATCGAGTGAAAAGAAAGAGAAGGGAGAGTGATCGTGTGAGGTGAGTGGGGTGAGGGTTTTGGTGTGGAGGGAAGAAGGGATTTGGGCTGAAGTTGGGCTGAACTAATTTGGTTGGGGCGATTGGGCTTGGGCTCACAGAGGCTAGCTGAACTTATTGAAGTTGGGAATTCTGCTGTTTCGCCCATTTCGGGCGAAACATTGGAATTTCGGCCGGAACGGAACAACACCCCGGAAAATCGCCTGTATCGTTCCGGTTCTTGGTCGGAACGGGAATGACAACTATGTCATAACCAAAACATATAACACTACTATTGTTATGAGTAGAGATGGAATAATATGTTTTCATTAACCAATGATTACAAAGAAATATAGAACGATTACAATGTATATGCGACAGCCACAATTACAACTAATTTTATCAAATCTAATTAATAAACTTAAACGAAAAATGATTACAGCAAATTAGAACTGAAAATACGATGTAGATCGAGAATTGCTCGAAAGCAATGTCCTAAAGACAATAATCGTCCTCCATAGGGTGCTTGGAGACTACGAAGAATCGTCTTTGAAGAATACGACGATCTAAGCCAGAGTACAGTGACCGATTACTCTGACCCTCATAGAACTCCTTATATATTTCTCTCAATATGCAGGTGCTTGATGATTGAGTGTTATTGCATATTATGAACCAAAGCTAATGATGCCTTAATATATCGTTCAAGGCTTGGAGAGCAAGCCAAAATGTGTAGATAAATTAGAATCATATTTTTGGCGATATTGTGGGATAATGGAGAGATTTTGTGGGATAATGAAGATATTTTAATCATCTTCTGCAGATAATTACAGATTCTGTTTAGAGATATTTTCTTCCTCTCCAAATAAATCAAAGAAAATTTATCCAAAAAATAAATCTTTTGACCGTACTGTACCGAGCCGAGCTGACCAGGCGGCGGCGGCGGTGCGCACATGTGAAGGAAAGACCATGTGCCATCTAGGTCCTCTCTTCCCCATAAAGTGTGGGGTGCCCCTTGGTGCTTACCCCAATGCATGAATGTTGCGTTTAAACCCAACATTCTTTCTTTGAGTTTTTAATGTGGGACAAATTCCCACTCTATTTCACATCTCACACTTTCATTCACTTTTCATTCTTTCTTTGATTTTTCTTCTCTTCTTCTTTTCTCTCCAACAACCCCCCACATGAATGAAATATGTCCTAACTAGACAACAACATGAGAGAGAACAGATGAGATATGCATCAAGAGAGGTGTCTTTTGGATTTGAACCTTCCGTAGTGAGAATTCATCGGATTTATTCTGAAGAACAGTGAACTACGTTCTTGAACTGAACTTTCTCTGAGATAAACCGAGACAACAAATTTCACATATATCTCATCTTAATACATCTAAGCTCATACGATTTTGTTCATTTTGGTCCTGAACATATCCCGCTTTCATAAGAGCTTTAGAGAGGTTAAGCCATTCAGACTTCTCATAGAAGTGACCCCACTTCTACTCTCATATAGGTGACAACGATTAAGAGTATTCTGTCACTACTCCTCTGGCAAGCAGAACATCAATGTCATTAAATACTTACGTATACCCTTTTACGTCGACAGACAACAAACTATCTTCATATCATAAGAACAGGAAGAAACCATAGCTTTCTCAATGTTTGAATTTGAATCATCCCTGCCATTTTGCCTATTGAACCTATATCTTGAGATCTCCAGTCAAGTAGGTTAGGTTACCACCTGAATGATTCATTGAATAGGCTTTAGCCCAATTCCCCTCGATGTTTGTTTTATTAGTTCCCTTGATAATCCTTTTGTCAGAGCATCAACAAGATTCTCCATTGACCTTATAAAGCCTAAGGAAATCACCCCATTGGACAACAACTACTTAATGGTATTATGTCTTCGTCTAATATGTCTAGACTTACCATTGTACACATTATTTTTCGCTCTAAAGGTTGTAGCCATATTGCCACAGTGGACACATATAGCTGACACAGGTTTTGGCCACACCGAAATATCTTCCAGAAAATTCCCGAGCCATTCTGCTTCTTCACAAGCCTTGTCCAATGCTATGAATTTTGATTTCATAGTTGAACGAGCTATACATGTCTTCTAAGTAGACCTCTAGCGAGATAGCTCCACCACCTAGGGTAAACACATATCCACTAGTAGATTTAGTCTCTAAAATGTCTGATATCCAGTTAGCATCACTAAATTCTTCTATCACCGGTGGATAGGTTGAGTAATGCAGTCCGCAGTTCATAGTGAATTTTAAGTACCTTAGTACTCTCAGCAATGCACTCTAATGATCACGTCCAGGATTACTCGTATATCTTGCCAGCCTTCCAACTGAATAGGCTATATCAGGCCTGGTGCAATTCATGATATACATTAAACTTCTAATTATTTGTGAGTACTCCAATTGAGATACTCCAATTCCATTATTCTTCCTTAACTTACAATTTGGGTCGAAAGGAGTTACAGCAAGTTTGCTTTCATATTGTCCAAACATTTTCAAAATCTTTTCTACATAGTGAGACTGGGTAAGGATATATTCATTTTCAGTTCGTTTTACTTGAATTTCAAGAATGACATCTACTTTACCTAATTCTTTCATGTCAAACTTAGAATTCAACATCCTCTTGGTAGAGGATATTATATCCTTGTTTGATCCCACTATAAGCATGTCATCTACATACAAGCATACTATGATGAATTGATCATTAGTACCTTTAATGTAGACATATTTATCACACTCATTTATCTTGAATCCATCAGATAACATTGTATGATCAAACTTTTCGGGCCATCGTTTCGGTGCTTGTTTTAATCCATAAAGTGATTTAACAAGTTTACAGACCTTTCGTTCTTGGCCTTTAACCATGAACCCTTCAGGTTGTTCCATATAGATTTCTTCATCCAATTATCCATTTAAGAAAGCAGTCTTTACATCCATTTGATGAATTTCCAAAGTATGCAAAGCTGCAAGTGCAATCAACATCCTAATAGATGTAATTCTCGTCACTAGAGAATAGGTATCGAAAAAGTCTATACCTTCCTTCTGTCGGTATCCTTTAGCTATCAACCGAGTTTTGTACTTTTCAATAGTACCATTAGCTTTCAGCTTTCTTTTGAAGATCCATTTACAACCTATTGGATTATTCCCAGGAGGGAGATCAACCAACATCCATGTATTATTTTGCATTATGGAATCTATCTCATTATCGACTGCTTTCTTCCAAAAATGAGTCTCATGGTTGGACATTGGCTCCTTATAGGTTTGAGGTTCGGCCTCCGTCAGGTATGTTAGAAACTCTAGGCCAAATGAGGTACTCGTTTTAGCTCTTTTACTTCTTCTAAGCTCAGGTTCAGATTCTTCATCAATCTGAGCTCTAGAAAAATTTTCTTTTAATCTTCGTTTGACATTTTGACCGTGTCTTCCTTCCTTAAAAGGAAACACATTCTCAAAGAATTCTGCATTGACAGACTCCATAATAGAGTTGGTACTTATGTTAGAAATTTCTGACCTAATAACCAAAAATCTATATGCAGGATTTTTGTATGCATATCCAATGAAAACACAGTTTATTGTCTTAGGTTTAAGCTTTACTCTCTTTGGCAATGACACTTGTATCTTTGCAAGACACCCCCACACTTTTAAGATTTTATAGGAATGTAACTTCCCTTTCCACTCTTCATAAGAAGACTTGTTGGTATTCTTATGTGGAATCCTGTTAAGTATAGTGTTTATTGTAAGCAAGGCCTCCCCCATAAATTTTGGGGTAATCCAGAACTGTTCAACATACAGTTCACCATATCTTTCAGAGTTCTATTTTTTCTTTCAGCCACCCCATTCTGTTGGGGCGTGTAAGGTGCTGTAGTCTGATGCACAATTCCATGTAGAACACAGAATTCAAACAGTATAGTGGATTCATATTCTCCACCCCGGTCAGATCTAAGCACTTTGATATGTTTACCAAGTTATTTTTCAACTTCAGACTTGTATGTCTTAAACATATCCAAAGTCTCATCCTTTGAATGAAGCAGATATACATAGCAATATTTACTGAAATCATCAATAAATTTAACAAAGTATTTTCTACCTCCCCTACTAGGAGTTAATTTTAAATCACTATGTATTAAATCAAGTAGGCTATTCGTTCTCTCTACAGATTTAAATGATTTTCTTGCAAATTTAGATTCTACGCATATTTCACATTTATTTCCTTTTTCTAGGTTAAATCTAGGTAGAAATTCTAAATTAATCATACGTTGTAAGGAACGAAAATTAACATGACCTAATCTAGCATGCCAAATATTAGAAAGTTCAGCGATATAAACGGAAGAAGCAGCAGAACTATCATTAATAATTACAGGGGTTACAACAGACTTTCCCTTTCCCTTAACAGCAACTTCTGAGGCGTTTCCCATATAGAGAACCTCATCTTTATCAACCTCAGCATAAGTTGAAAAGATAGTTTGGTCACTGCATGCGTGCTTCGTAGCACCAGTGTCGACCCACCATTCCTTGGCGTTAATGACCATACAGATATCAGAAATCATTGCATAGAGATCATCTATCTCTATCATATTTGCTTGGTTCATTTTCTCACTGTTACGAGTTTGGTTACAATTGTTCTGATCTTTCTTAAGCTGACAGTCCTTTGCCCTGTGTCCGGCTTTACCGCACACCCAGCAACTGCCCTTAATGCGTTTATCTGAATTTTCTTTTTGAGTGTTGCTCGTCGATGTCTTTCTTTTCTTGTCCGGTGGATTGGATTTGTTTCCTTCTACCACATTAGCTCTCATTCCGTAGGTTGCCCACATCACTTTCTTTTCATTTTTCCGGTTGTCCTCCTCTATCCTTATCCGAACAATCAGATCCTTAATGCTGAGCTCCTTACGTTTGTGCTTCAGATAATTCTTGAAGTCCTTCCATGACGGAGGTAGCTTCTCGATGATGGACGTGACTTGGAACGGTTCATTCACGATCATCCCGTTGACTTTCATGTTGTTGAAGATGATCTGCAACTCCTTCACTTGACTGATTACCGTGTTCTTATCATCCATCTCGTATTTCAGGAATTTTCCGACGATAAATTTCTTCGTCCTGGCATCCTCCATTTTATATTTCTTTTCCAAGGCTTGCCACAGTTCCTGTGCTGTCTTGAATGACAAGTAGACATTGTAGACGGTGTCTACCAAGCCGTTCAAGATATAGTTTTAGAAAAGGAAATCAGAATGGATCCATGCTTCCCATGCAGATGCTAGTTCCTTCGATTGTCCTTCCATCGGTGCAGGAGGAATATCGTCCGTCAGCAGATGTGCTAGATTCAGAGTGGTCAGATAGAAGACCATCTTCTATTGCCATTATTTGAAGTCGTCCCCTTTGAATTTTTTTTTATCTCTCAGCATGCAGAGTTTTGATTCCAGTAGATTGTTCCATAGCTATTGTCTTTAGATTGTTGTGAGTAGAGATGGAATAAGATGCTTTCATTACAAAAAATTTGGAACGATTACAATGTATATGCAATAGACACAATTACAACAAATTTTATCAGATCTAATAAACAAACTTAAACGAAAAATGATTACAGCAAATTAGAATTGAAAATATGATGTAGATCGAGGATTGCTCGAAAGCAATGTCCTAAAGACAATAATCGTCCTTCACAGGGTGTTTGGAGACTACGACGAATCGTCTCTACAAGATACAACGATCTAAGCCAAAGTACAATGACCGATTACTCTGACCCTCACAGAACTCCTTTTGTATTTCTCTCAATATGCAGGATGCTTGGTGATTGAGTGTTATTGTCTATTATGAACCGAAGCTAATGATGCCTTAATATATCATTCAAGGCTTGGAGAGCAAGCCAAAACGTGTAGATAAATTAGAATCAGATTTTTGATGATATTGTGGGATAATGGAGATATTATCTTCTGTAGATAATTACAGATTCTGTTTGAAGATATTTTCTTCCTCTTCAAATAATTTTTTTTTACCTTACCGAGCCGGACGACGGCGCGCACGTGTGAAGGAAAGACCATGTGTCATCTAGGACCTCTTTTCCCCACAAAATGTGGGGTGCCCCTTGGGGCTTACCCCAATGCATGAATGTTGGGTTAATAAACTCAACATTCATTCCTTGAGTTTTCAATGTGAGATAAATTCTCACTCTATTTCACATCACACACTTTCATTCACTTTTCATTATTTATTTGATTTTTCTTCTCTTCTTATTTTCTCTCTAACAACTATAATGTCCTTCAAAGAAAATAAGTATTATTTTTTTAATAAATTATTTTGAGAGTATAATGAACTTTTCATAGTCAATTTTAAAAAAATAAAAAATATGGAATCACATTATCACTTTAGAAATCTCATTCAACACGATCAATATAATCAATTCTAATAAAAATCAAATTTTAAAATTATAATAAAAAATATATCTATCCAACAGTAGATTCAACGTCAACTATGCTATGACGTACAAAAAGTACAAGATGTGAGTGGGAGAATCTCTTTCAATGAGAATTTAAGTCAATGTGACATTAAAGATTTAGTTTATGTGTCAAAATCCTTAGCAAGAATTCACTCTAGCTGATTCTGACACACTCAGAGAGAGAGGGGGGAAAGGAATACATGAATTTTAAAGCTTCAAAGAAGTCCAAAGTTTAGACCATCTTTTGGAAAAGCATGATATCATCATCACACTCACTTAGAAAAGTTCATCTTCTTAGCATAAACTCTATCTTTACTCTAACTCATTCAATTTCTGCTCATTCTTCTTCTACTTCCTTTTTCTCTACAATTCCTTCATCTCTATTCCCACACCAAAACTCCGTCACACCCTTCAGACTCAACCACAAAGACTGGCTAACCCCAAATGAAGTCCTCAAAATTGTTGAAACCATAAGTGATCCCAACTCATTGGTCTCAGTCTTGGATCAGTACTCCAAGCGCAAAGACTACAGACCTAATGAAGCTTTCTTCACTTTGGTTATATCCAAGCTTGCACAAGCCCGAATGTTCGACGCCATTGAAGACGTGATGCAAAGAATCAAGACCGAACGCAACTGCCGCTTGTCCGGTGAGTTTTTCTTCCATGTAATCAAGGTTTACGGCAATGTCGCCGGACGTATAGGCAAGGCGATCGAGACTCTTTTCGATATGCCAAACTATAATTGCTGGCCGAATGTGAAAACCTTCAATTTTGTGCTCAATCTGCTTGTTTCGGCCAAACTGTTCGACGTTGTTCATGAAGTCTATTTAGGTGCTCCTAAATTGGGCATTGAGATTGATGCTTGTTGTCTAAATATACTTATCAAAGGATTATGTGAAAGTGGGAATCTGGATGCTGCATTCTACCTGCTCGACGAATTTCCCAAACAGAGGTGTGAGCCAAATGTGAAAACCTTTTCAACGCTAATGAATGCATTATGTGAGAATGGGGACGTTGATAAATCATTTGAGCTTTTAGAGAGAATGGAAACTGAAGGGATTTGTCCAGATACAATTACGTTTAATATATTGATTTCGGGGCGTAGAAAACAGGGGAGAGTTGAAGAAGCAATGGGGCTTTTGGAGAGGATGAAGCTCAAAGGATGCTATCCAAATGGAGGGTCTTACCATGAGGTTCTGTATGGATTGCTTGATAGCAATAAGTACAAAGAGGGAAGGGATTTGATGCAATTGATGATCATGGAAGGGATTGATCCAAGTTTTGTATCTTACAAGAAGATGATTACTGGGTTATGCAAGGCAAATCTGTTGGAAGATGTGGACTGGGTTTTGAAACAGATGGTGCATCAAGGATTTGTGCCAAAGATGGGGATGTGGAGGGTTATTGTGCATACTGTGCTTTCAGGGAAAAGCATTTATAGCAGTGTTTCTTGCCAAAAACTTGTAGAGAATTAGGTTGCTCTTAGAATGATCACTTAAGGCAGCTATACTACAATGCAAAGTAAATATGAGTCAATTGCCCAGCTGGGGATTACTTGGATCATATTGGAGTTTGCATGTGGAGATTTTTCTTTTGGAAATTGTGTGGCTGAAAAATGAAGTTACATCAACTCAATAGGCTGCTTGGCTGATTCACTTTTGTGTAGTAATACACCATTAGTGCGTATAGCCCGCAGTAGCCGTAGCAACGGAACCGAGAAAAGTATAAAGACAAGATCATTCTTTTCTATTCTATTAGTATTAAATTAGTTTCCGTTAGGGATCTCGACTTAGTAAGTGCTTATCTTGACTTAGTAAGTGCTTTCTTCCGTGATGATGAATTGTAACAGGAGAGAAGTATATAGATTGTAGCATGAGAGAATCAAGTAGTGATTTCATCTTGTCAAATTTGTTTGATACAAATTCAGTTATCATGCAATGATAAAAGATGATTTGTAAACCTTAAGCTAACCATTCCATGATTTATATTCAGCTTTTTTTTGGGCTTCCTTTCAATTCTTGTTACTGACAATATCTCATTTTCTCTTCATTATGCGTCAATATTGACTTAATTAAAATAGAAAATAAAGATGTTAGTACAGACTACTTGTTTATATAAGCTAGCATGAATAGAATTGCCAAGACAAATACAGACAAAATATAAAATAAAAAAAAATTCCTCGCCCACTCTTTTAAGACTCTTTCTAGTTTGTTTAAATGACGCGAACATCCTTCTTCTTATTAAAACCATTTAATACCAAAATTATCCTTTTTTCTCAATTCTGAAAACTTGAAAATTACAATTTACGTTCATGTTAACTCTATGATTTCTATAAACTGAAACTATTCACAACTGAAGCACAAGCAACTTCTCCACTCAAAAACAATACAACCCCAAAGTTGTACAACCACCCACTTCTATTTTCAAACTCCTCTAAAAACGATCAAAACAAAACAGATTTACATGTCCCGAAAACCCAAATACGAGGAGCTTCGATCCGATGAGGAGCTTTGGATTCCACGAGGAGCTTTCCATTTCGACCACACGGAAATGGAAAGATCTAACCTTCAATCCTGTAACCATCCTTTTGATTCTACCGAGTATAACTGCTTTAACTTTTGACACTTGCCAAATACTGTTCAGCAAGCTTAGACTCAGAAGACTCATCAACCAATCATTCTCTATGTAAATCAGGATTATTCACCTTTACATCTATCTTCCCCAAGCTTTCAAGACTCACCTCATTCATTGGGCTGTCATTGCCTGTTTTGGAGTTACTTGGACCACTCTGAACGATACGCTCCTTCACATGGGAAAAGTCGTTAGGTCTTCCAGAAGCTATGGCTTCAGAATCAACTGGAATTCCATAAACTTCCGAGCAGCAAGCCGATGGTGTAACGGACTCATCATCATCAGAAGAGTCTGAATCCATTAAGACATCTCTTTCATTCATCCCTGATGAATCACCTCGTGCTTTCCTAGACCCTTTCCGCGAAAACGCATGCTTAATACTACGAGCCGATTTTTCGGCGTGTTTGAAAATGCTCTTAGCCATATCTTTCACATTACCCTTGCTCGGACTATCTGGACCGCTTCCTTCTGTACTTGATTTCCCTTCTTTCCCAAGGTTACTAGGAGAGAGGCTAGTAAGGCCATCTTCCACAACAAACTTTACGCCTCCTGCCCTTGCATTAACTTCTCTAACATTAGCATACGGTGATCTAACAGGCTCGACTAACCTGCTGGATTGATCCTCATTTCTAGGACTCCTGTGGAATACTGAGCCAAGTTTCCGCAGGCCCTTCCGAACTGTCTTCATTTTGCTCTCGGGATTTTCATCAGTGCTGCTATTATCATTATTAAGGGGGCCGGGTGTCCCAGGACTTGGATTAGTGCTGATGATAGAATTGTTAGGCTCACCTTGAATCTCAGTATCGAGTTGCCGGCTCCTCCCTTTCCTAGGCTCCCATGTAGTAGAAACTTCACTTCCAGGGTGATGGACCCATACTCCCGTCTCTTTTTGCCCTTCAATATTAATTGGCTCAAAGCTATCGGACACACTCCGAGGTTTTTCTGATGATACAGGCGAGACGTCACTCTTATTCCGAGGTTTTTCTGATGATACAGGTGAGAAGTTACTCTTATTCCCAATCTCACCCGTATCGCCAATCTCACCCTTATCACCAATCTCACCCTTACTGCTAATCTCACCATTATTGGCGATCTCACCCTTATTGCCAGCTTCACTTCTAGTTCTAAAGGAATTGCTTTGAGACTCATCCATATTTCCTGCTTCAGGATTCCAATTTCGATCATCGTCCTGCACACGTTTCATAGTTTCAAGTAAAAATCTGAAAGATGGGCTTAGCTTCCTACAGAAGCACTCAATAGTTTATACAGTTTAAGCAGCGGATAAATTCAGGTTTTTCTTCAAACCAACCAAACAGGAATAAAAGGAAAAGTATACCTTCACATTGTCCTCGAGTACAGTTATTGCAAGACGCAACCTCCCGGTTTTTATGTTCTGAAGAGGCAACCACATGTCATGTCTCTGCCCATCTCTCATCTTACTGATGTTAACAGTACAGTCTCTGTAATCAACACTTCATGTAAACAATGTGCATCTTGATTGACAAGGAACCAGAATTAAAGATAACAAAATGACTGATATTGGTTTGTGGAAACATGATATTTGAACACAAATAAGAACCATCCGATTGTACATTTGTTAACCAATATCACACAAATAAGAACTATCCTATTGTACATTTGTTAACCAAACCAGGATAGAATATTGTAATCGACTCAAGCTCGAATATGGTATAGGTAATGAAAGTCAACAACAAATACACAACGAGTGAATTATATACTAACAACATTACAAAATATATATAAATAAAAAAAAATTAAACAAATGGTGGCTGAAAGCATTACTTGCTTCGCCACATAATTCTAAGTCACAAATAGGAGTAGATCTTAAAAAAGCAAAAATAGAGTAGATATACTGAATGTTTTACAAAGTTTGAAGACTAACCCAAGCACATCATCAACAAAACGGTCTTTGTCACGAACTTCGATCGCTAGCACATTTTCTGACTCCCATGTAACAATAGGGATCTTGAATTCCTCCTGCCATTTTGGATTTAGTGTTTTCTTCTGAATTTTAGTCCTGAATCTGTATAGTCCTAATTGACCTTTCACGTATGGATCAGCCAATCCTGATAAGTAGATAACAATTATTTAGTAGAAAGGAACACTAAACGTCTCACAAACGAGTGTTGTGAAGTTGATACAAATTCGGGCAGAAGATAACCATTTAGATCCGATGGCTTCATATCGGAAGCTTCAACAACTTCCACTTTTGCATAAGCAACAGGATCCTTCACATCCACAGAGAACCAACGCTCTGACATTCCAATCAAAGACCCATAATTCAATTTAAGCAAATTTGCAGCAAACTTGAACATTTCTCTATGAACTTGACAAAATTTAAAACGTCTTATTGCTACAGAACCACCTGATATACTGCAGAAGCGCTTATATAGTCATTTTTTACATCAAAACAGAATAGTGATTAATCATTTAGCAAAGTTGAAGATTGAAAACAGATAAGTAGGAATTACCTGGCTGTGGGGAGATAAATTTTTCCATGTCAACGACCAGCATATTAGGCTGCACAAATTGAAATCAATTTACGTATGAGAGAAATCCTGATGACGTCTAAACTTAAATAGGACTTCGAAAGTGCTTCTTATGCATTAAAGATGTCACGGGTCCCAGAAGACATAACAAGAAAGACGAACAAAAGGGAAGATGTTAAGAAGGCAACAGCAGTATCAAAGTCTAAGAGACTAACCTCAACAAGAGTCTGCTCAAAGGCAATCGACAGAAGCTTATCCTGAACAAGTAAACACAGTTTTACAGAAAATCAATTAGCGTATGAGCTTGGGATAATAGTAATGCGAGAAAGAGGAGGTGTTCAAGAATGTAGTTGCTGATGTCATTAATCCTACCAGCCATCCGGCAATCCCTGGAAGTTCTGTAACGTCAAGACCATGAGTAAAAATAGGCTTTACTGTCATTTGAAAATATGGAGGCTCAGCAAAACACAAGCGTAGACGGCCTAGGTATGGCCAAGTGCGGAGGAACTTTACACCAACCAAGACCTACAAAAGAGAGAAAGTGAGACGAAGAAGATAATCAAAACAAGAGTTACGAAAGAAGAGCTTCTGTGAGCATCTAATGAACCAGTGGCAGCAGATACCATATCTTAATGCCAAATGCAACGTGCACAGAAAATATAAAGGATAATTCGTTACACTGAAACCTGTCAGATTCTATACAATATTTCATCAAAAGAAGAACAGAACTTCCAAATTCAACATCAGTATGCAAATTAAATATTTTTCTGTATTTTCATAAAAGTATTTATGTAAGTATAAGAGCATCTGTACATGAGATTCACATTGATATTGCACAATCATGTCTCAATCACTGTAAATACACAGGTCCATTTGGTTGGAAAATCCACAGAGATGAAAAATTCGAGAGTACTAGCAATGTACCTTTCCTTCAATATGCATTCCCGTCAAATGCAGCTTAGCCCACATTCCAAATCCGAGTCTTTTTCTCATCTTCACAGCAAGTATAGCACTCATGTCATCGGCTGTGAGAAAATTCATTCCCAACTCCAAAACCTGCATTACTAAGCTCAATTTAGTCAAACATGAACTGAAATAGTGAATGACAGGTGGATGCCCAAGATTAGCAAGAGAACCATACCAAATGGTCATCCTCTGAGGGATGGCTAAGAACCCTTATCTCCGTAAACATGGGTGGGTTTCTTCCTAAATAGAGATGCTGAACCACAGCTTTCTTCTGCAATCATATACAGTCATGCCTCAGAGAGTGCATAAGACAAAAAAGTTACAGAACAGAAAAATATTGATAAGTTTGTAACAAGTTCTTCCAACTTCTACAAGCATCAGAATGTGACAGTGATTTTTTAATTTCTTCTGTTACTCATCTATTAAAGCTTCTCAGCAAACCAATCTGAAGTATTTGCAATACAGAAGAAAAAAACAAACTTATAAAATTTGCAAAGTCCGTTACTTTTTTTGTAAGGAAATTATATGTAAACAAATAAATCCCGAGAAAGGGTAATTACAGCCTAGAAATTAGGATACAAAGAGAATCTACACAAGTTATTTTATTTACCAAGTTGCTCTCGAAAACAACGTGGACCAATCTAGGGACTAAACAATGAAGCCTCTCTCTAAGAAGACCAAGATAACAAAAAGAAAACTTTCCTAGGGACGAAACAATGAAGCCTCTCTCTAAGACGACTAAGATAACAAAAAGAAAACTTTACATAGAGAATTTTCTACCCCTTCAAAAGTTCTAAGGTTTATCCCCTCCAAATACTCCAAAAAACAAGTCTATCAGTCACAGCTTTATGCAAAAAAGAAAAAAAATCGAAGTAGAATCATACAGCAGTCCATGGTTTGTACTTCTCCAAAAACCACGGGATGATCGGGAGAAGAATCTTCTGCGAAGCAATCTGCTCCATACATATAGGCCATATCTTTTCAACCGCACTGTTCAACCATCTAACTGTTTCAGAGTCAGTAAGTACCTGAACCAAAAGGAGCGAAAAATAGCAATGAGGATGGATAAAAGAGATGTAGAAGAGATATTTATGGAGACCGGATTCTACCATTTGATTCACAATGTTAAAACTTTTCATTTTTCCAACATCTCCACATAAATTCATGAAAACAATAATCACTAATAGAACGAAAAAGAGAATACCCTTCTCTGATTAGCTTGCTTTCTTTCCTCGAACTGTAGTTTCCTTCTCAATCTCATGACATACCGCTCATGAACCTTCCATAAGACAAGAAAAATGCTCAACTTAAGAAATTTACTACACATACCATTGATGTAACACCCTCTTAATCAGGGATGAGCAAGTATCCACTGACTAAGGGAGGGCGTTATTAAGAAATAAGAACAGATTCGTAAGAGTAATAAAATGACTAATCGCGTAAAAAGATGGTTTATCAAAAGTTTATTTACTCTTAATTCAAGTTCCTTAGCAATAAAGTATGAACTCAAAACAATTAGAAGCTTTATTGAGCTAGACATTTGAGGAATGCTATAAATCTTTGAAAATATAAAGGAAAGGAAAATGAGGAAAATTCAGAGGGACAAGAGGAATAAGGTAAGAAAGCTATTTAAATTGCAAACTCATTCCATTAACGGTTTCACCATATCCCCTCCATATTCCAAAGACTTTAAACAATGAAAGTGAAATCAGTCACAATTGACTTCCATTTAATTCCTTCCTAATTTCCAAGATCCAAACAGAGCTTAAAAGAAATACAACTAAAATCTTAAATACCATAAATCTATATGTAAAAAAAAAAAATCTATAATCATAGTTCCCGCTTGTTTAACAATTACGTTACGAGACTACACGCTGGGTTTGCTCTTGTGCTTAGAGTTACACGTATGGACTGGAATTCATAACCC
>QANY01010244.1:466454-492782 GCA_003255025.1 Datisca glomerata
CCCCAAATACACTTTTGAACTTATTCTCAGATAAAAAAAATAGTTTTAACAATATTTTCTTGATATCATCAGAAATCTGCTGTTGTACTATCTTCTACTGTATCAGATATGAACCAACATATCTCAGTCAGATCCATGGTCTTCCAATTATTCGTCAACATTTAGTAATATATGTTCATGTATCAGTGACAGTGGCATTTCTGTCCACAAGATGAACTCAGCATATAAATCAGGTAAGTTCTGATCCTTATCCTAAAAAAATTTCAGGAATCTCAAAGGCTCCAATGTCTTTCAACTTCTTGTCTTAAAAACTATGCAATACCTGTGAGAGATTACAGTCTACAGACAAACCAAATCAAAACAAATAAATAAAAGGAGGGAAAAAATTATAGAAATACCAGGTAGAGATAGATAAGCGAGAAAAAAAAGGCGATTGGGTGGCAGCAATTGAAGGCAGAGAGCAACCAAAGTAAAAACAGCACTATTCCCGCATGATGCAGAATCGAGACCTCCATTAACCCCATTTCTTTTCCTTCTATAAACAGACTGATCACAACCTTTACTTGAGAAGCTCAAACTTTTTATCTGTTGTATGGTTTTTCGATCTGGGCTCCACCAATTCAAAAAGCCTTTGTTCTGATAATCATTGATGCTACCAAACTAAAACCCCCAAAAATCTCAAATTTCTGAAAAGTCAACCAGAAACCTTAAATACTGAAAGAGACCTAATAATTCAATAATTCTCTGCAAATGAATCCGTACATTGCTTGAAATCTCAATGGCATGAACAAATCAAAACCCATATAATAATAGAAAGATTAAGATCGGGTTATCCCTTTTTCTGATATGAGAATTAGTGCCTCTTCCACTGAGAATGGCACCGTAAAATCAAAGTATCTAACACAGATCCAGGGAGAGACAGAGATGTTACATGAGGTGAATGAAGACGGAGCAGTTAAAGTCGGTTATTTCTCAGAGTATGATCAACGTGTCCCATACGTGTCCCAGTCGTGGAAAGGCCACCGAGACGAGTAGTAGTTCTTTTTCTCTGAGAAACAAATAAAAGACTATTAGTGTCATCACAGTCAGTATTTAGCAAAGCTACGCGCATGAACAGGACTGCTTCCTATAGCTCCCTCCGCCGTCAGATTTTGTAAAAAGTATTGAAGTTTTTTTTTTTGTAGATAAAATGTATTGAAGTTATTCAGTGTCACTAAATTATTTCATTATTCTATTTTAAATATTCAAATAACTTGAACACTTTAAATATGTATTTACTTACACACTTCAAATCTTTTTTTATTATTTAGATACCTGAAAATGTTAGTGTATAATTTTTGTGCAAGAATGATCAGTATACTTTTTATATACAATAATGATATTTTTAATAAAAATTGTTAAAATTAATTATAGAGATTGAATTATTATTATTTAGTCAATACATAACATAATTATTACACTATATTTATAACTATTACTTTTCAGAGGATATTTTTATTAATTATTTTTATAATATGATCATTCTTGTCAATTTATTTATTATTTGGACACTTGGTCTAATTATTTAGACATTTCAAATACTTATTTAAACACTTTGAGTAGTTGCTTCAACACTTTAAATAACTACTTAAAAAGCTAAGTAATAAGTAATTTATTGAACACTTTAAATAATTATAGCATTTTTTCTAATGTTTCAATCTAAAAAAATGAAGAATAAATCAAACTCTAGAATATAAGTGTAGTACTTAATCAAACATATCAACTTATTTTTAAGGTGAAAATTCAATTAATAAACCAAATTCAGACTTAAAAAGTTTGACAAAAATGTAAATATTTGCTATTTGACCTAATCCACCAAACAAATTAGTTTATTAGAAGTACATTATAATGCTCATTTGAAAGTTCTTTTCCTTTACAACTACTCCACTTACGATTCTAGGTTGTTTTTTACATATGTTCAAATAGAAAGTGACTTCAAATATTTGACCTAATCTTTCAAAGCCACTCACTTGATCAACCGAGCTAACTCTCTAAGGGTTTTCTTTTTCAAACTAGTTTGAATACTTGAATACCCTAAATAATTTGGATACTTGAATCCCTCCAAATTTCAAGTTCTAAAAAATTAGGTCAACTTTTTAAGTCACTCTTAATTTCAATCGTGAACCATAAAAAACCGTACATCTATTTCTTATTTTAAGTGCGACTTATATGAACATCACAGTGTATTATTTTTTCCCTTCAGACAGCTTACATATTCAAAATTATTGACCTCTTGGTAGTGTTGACAAACCTTCAACGATTTATGAATGTGCTCCCTACTTGGTTTTTTGCATAATAGTCTCAAAATCTCACACGGAGTCCTCTAGTTCCATATCTTTAAGAGAAATCTGGAAAATCCACACGTTATCATGTTGATATCAATCACAATCATTATGTCAAGATACATGTTCAAGAAGTTATTGTAAACCCAAACTTGGCCATGAAGAATCCATATTTGAGAAGAAACAAAAAAAATCATGAAGATATCCTTATGTCATTGTAAGTTGCTCTTAAATGATTCCTTTACTTTTTTCTTCTCTTTTTGCATGTTCAAATACTAGAAATAGTTCTAAATTCAAAAACGTGTTGAGATTGACATGATTACACAATGTTTAAATAGCATATTCACATTTAGGAGAATCTAATATTTTCTTCTCTAAGGGGGGAAATTCTACAATGTCAAGAATAAATTTTTGACATTGATGCTGGCCATGTGACCCTTGAATTACTTTTGGAGTAATTCGGGACACACAAGGCTCAATCGGTTGCAAGTCAAATTTTTTTTATTCACTAAATATGTACAAGAGTTCACCAAATATGTAATCGGGTTCATCAAATACGTATAAATTAATAATTTTTGAAATGGTTCACCAAATATGTATAGGTGTTCACCAAATACGTACTAGAATTCTTCAAATATGTATTGGGGTTCACCAAATACGTACAAAATTGATTTATACATATTAGGTGAACCCCAGCACGTATTTGGTGAACCCCGATATATATTTGGTGAATGGGTACATATTTGGTGAACCCTTCTAAGAATTATTAATTTATACGTATTTAGTGAACCTCAAAACATATTTGGTGAACTCATGTACATATTTGATAAACTCCAATACATTTTTGGTGAACCTTTACAAAAAAATGAATTTTTAATTTTCGGTGAACCTCACAATATTTCCTTTGTACCCTATTACGAATTTGGTGAACACTAAAAAATCCAATCACCACTTTTCAGCCTTCAAACGCCATTCTTCAGCCTTCAAACGCCATCTTGAAGGTGCAAATTGCCCTTCTTTGTTACAAACACCAGTTTAATGGCTCCAATCGTAAATCAACATCCTAAACACCACAACTTAACTGGTGATCGCCTATGAGGCCCCTAACCATCATTTATTTAGCCCTAATCGCCATTTTTTGTGATGCTCTACACATGCGGTTTTTCTTACCCATGCCGGCAGTTTATGCAACCTATACCGGCAATTTTAGCACCTATATTGGCGGTGTCTGGTGATTTTTTCAATTTCAAGCGGTTTTGTTGATTTTCGGCGGTTTTGCATCAATATAATAGTTGTTGGGACCTTTTTACGGCAGTTTTTCAACAAATTTGATATTCTAAAATTAATTAGAGTATATTCGATAAATCGTAAATAAATTTATCAAGATTCTCAATTTTTGGGTGTGAACATTAAGTACCTTCACATATTATTTAAATTAGATTTCAATTAAGTAATGAATTGTTAAAACAATTGAACACTTATTCATAAATGCATAAGAACGTATTCTTGATTATGTTATTGTGATTTTATGACAAGTATCAAGTAAAATATTTTCACCATTTAATGAACATCTATAACCCTAAATCCCGGTTCATGTATTGAATCAAAGTCAATAAGTATGTTGTACAATCATATATGGATCTAAACACCAGTTCAATGGCTCCAATCTCCAATCTCCAATCAACAGCCTAAATGCCATAAATTAACTGGCGATCTCCTATAAGGCCCCTAAACGCCATATATTGGCCCTAATAGCCATTTTGTTTGCCCCAATCACCATCTTCACTAAATATCTAAAATTTATAATTTTTTTCATTAATTACCGTACACTTGACAAATCATCGATACAAATAGAAAAAAAAACTCATTCTCTAAATGTAAACATTCACTATATTCACTTATTAGATGAAATTAGATTGGATTAAGTAAAAATTCTCGAAGCAATTGAACATTTATTCATAAACTCTATATAAATTGTTACTGATAATGTTATTGTACTTTTGTGACAAGTATCAAGCGAGACAAGTTTCCACCATGTACAATTTTAGGTCGTGATATTATGATGGTCGGTAAATCACCATCCTAAAGGTGCTAATCACATCCACAATGATTTTTAGGACCTTTTTATGGAAATTTTTCAACAAATTTGATGTTTTAAAAATTGATCATGGTATACTCGATAAATGACAAATAAAGTTATCAAAATTCTCTATTTTTCAATGTGAACATTAAGTACATTCACTTATATTTTAAATTAGATTTAATTTAAGTGATGAATTATAAAATAATTAAACACTCAATCCTTAAACATTTAAGAATGTATTATTGAAATTGAACACTTGGTCATTTTACTAATTAATAAAAAAACAATTTTAATGTATTGACAAGGGCCAAACGTCACTGTGTCTAGCGTTTTGGGACCAAAACTAGCCAGGACACACCAAATGCCATTCACGAATGGTGAGTCGTCATCGATGAATGACGTTTGGGGTCCAACTGGTAGTTTTTGGACCCTAAACGCCAGACATAGTGGCATTAGGCTTGTGTACAAGTGACACGGGCTAAACGCCATCCGTGTGTGGCGATCGCCATCAAGGGCTGGCGTTTAGAGCCCAACTAGTCTAGTGGCGTTTGGGGTCCAAAATGGACCAGTTGGGCCCCAAACGCCATTCCACAATGGCGATTAGTGTTGAAATTATGTTCATAAAGTATGATGTAATAACTATTTATGAGTATCTAGTTGTTTCTCAGACATTTTGTATTACTGAATTTAATGAATAAATAAAAGTTTTCCTTTAATTAAAGTGTGTTTATAATTTACTCAAGTCCTGAAACTATTATCAACGTAAAAAAAGTGAAGACAAATGGGTCTTTTAGACAAACTCTTATGAAATAGTTCAAAACGTTATTCGCAGTCTTAGGATCAACTGGATAATCGAATCTGATTATGACTGTTAGGTTGAACCAATGGATGCTAGTCTTGGGCCATGAGAGTGAAGACTTAAACGGTTAACCTAGATGTATTATGGAACATGTTGAATAGATCGGTAACAAATTAGTTTAGAGCAAAAAATCGTTTACCTAGCTCTAAATCTTATTGTTACACCTTAAGGATATTTTCATAATTACATTAATCCTGAGGTGAATACGTAGTTTGACTTAGTTACTTACGATCTTTGATATGTCAAATGAGTGAGTTCGAATAAGCGGACAATATCTCGGATGTTGGGATCGCAATTCAACTATGTTGGAGTTACGCAATTTACAGATATGAAAATTCGTGGTTGGATTGCGAAAGCAACAATATCATCTTATGTTTTATTGATGGGTGTGCGAATGAATAAACCGGGTTTTGCATTCAATGAATTGAGTTAATGATTATGACTTATGAATTATACGAGACAATTAACTATTATGTCTTTCTTATTCACGGTCAATAAATGAGTTAAGGAAATAATAACAAGAGGGGTAAACAATAATTTTATATACTCGCTATTGTCACTGATATTCAGGATGTGTAATATGTTAAAATATTATGTGGACCGTGAAATAAAAGAATTTATTTGCACTAACAGAAAATGTAGCGCGTATGAATTGAGAGTTGATTCGGCATCGAATCTATAGTAGAGTCGTACGATGTCAGGATTACATAGGTTGGGAATATAAAGATAAATTCGCCGGGTATTTGAATCATATAGCTTTGTTCATGTGGGCCCATTCGATCTCAAGAATAGCTAATGAGAACAAGAGTAGAAGAGACGATATCAGTTAGACCAAAATGTATTTTGGTGTCTAGGTGTATATTTTATACTTATATGTGATGGATGTTGTCACTTAATTAGTTAAGTATGATTAATTGTATTGAAATTAATTAATTTATTATTTCCTAATTATTGGATAATCAGTAAATAAAAATATTAATTAATTAATTAATAGAGATCAATTAGATTTATCAATTGGATTAATGAATTTTGATACAACACAAACTCTAAGAGGATATATACCAAAATTCGGCCATGATGGTTATTTTGGGATTAATTTTCAAAAATTTAAAATATAGGGGTACATTTACAAATTCCTAAAATTAATAACTATATAAATGTGATAGCAATTTGATTGTCACACGAATTGTATTAAATACAACACAACTCTAGAACACAGTAATCGATACTAATCAATACAGTGTGTGATTACACAGAGAGAGAGAGAATGAGTTTTCTCCCCCCCACCCCCCCCCACATGTTACCGCCGAATTTTAAATTGAAGGAAGAAATTTTGATTTTTCTTATTCAATCATTTTGAGAGCCCGCACTCAGTTCCTAAACAAGTTCTCACGAGATATATTTATGAACTTAATGAGTGGTTATTGGTGTGAAGAAAATTTTAAAAATTGATTCTTGAAGATCGTACTTGGATTTTGGTTCTTGAAGATCGTACTTGGATTTTGGTTCTTGAAGATCAAGATTCAAGATTTGGATCTTGAAGTTTGAAGAACGTGAAGAATAAATACAAGGATTCCAGCAATTTAAAAAATCTCTGATACATCGCAAAGGTGAAAATTGTTTCAACCTTTTCTTATTCGTTTAAATATCTGATGTGCATGATCATTTGTTGTTTTGGTTTTTAATTATTCAATTTGATTAAATTAGTTTTTAGAAAAGACTTTTTATATTCCGCCCACGAACCGTTCATGGTTCAAACTTGTTTCCTTTTAATTTTATAATCACTGATCCAACAAATTGTTATCAGAGTCATAGGTTCTTGATTATGCATATAGATATTGAAAACGAACGTATCGACGAATTTGTTGATATTGGCATATATTTGTATATGATAGATTCAAATCTATTTGAATGTGTTATGTGATTAGATCTCTATCTATTGATTCTAGGCGTTTTTTTCTCCAATTTAGAATTGATATACGTCGGATTTGAGGTATAGGATTTTATATAATTTAATTTATTGTAAAAGTTGTTATTTTTTTATAAATTCGATGTAAAATCGTCGCCGCCGGTGAAAATCGGGTTTTTTCAAATTTTAGTGAAACTTCTCAAGGAAGATTGGAGTAAAAATAAAATTTATGAAAATTTTGGTGAAACAACCTGCAACATGTACCTTTAGTTGTAAAGTGATTTAATCTCTAAACTAATCTAACGATTGTGATTAATTTAGTCAGATCCTACTATTAAGATTAATCTCAACATCAATATTAGAAAAAAAATCCAGGGATCCCTGTAAGGGCAATGTTTAACAATTTGGTCAACGTAAGGGAGAGAAATATATTGTTTACTATTTTTATTGATGACATAGTTTACTAAAATCGATAAAAGAAAAGAACATGTGAGTCCTACCCTAAATCAGCTAAAACCATTGCTGAAAAATTGGGTAAGTCATTACTCCATTGCTCCATACCTTTGTTAATTTAAAGTGGCCCCACTCACTAATTAGTATGGAACTCACTCTCCTTCGCACTGGAAAATTTTTAGTGCTACTTCAAATACAGAGAGCTTAGTACTCATCTACGTATTGTTTAACATGTGTATAATTTATCCAACTTATCATAGATTTTATTAATTAATTAAAAATTAAATAAAAAATACAAATATTAAAAAATTATGTAGAATAATATTGAGCTCTCAGTATTTATTACAACACGTGGTAGGCTTAGTAGCAAGTGTTATTAAGAATGCAAACTTGGGAATAGTGGGTCTATGAGCTGGCAAGTTAGTTAGTGGAAATGGTCAATTTAATGTGAATAAGTCTTCATTTGTAGTAGATTTATTTCCTAGTTTTAAGTATTTAGTTTCAACGGTCACTTTGTTTCTAGTTTTCTAGTCTTCTAAGCTCAATGTAATTTCTATATTTAAGTCAGCAAAGCAACAAGAAATGATGCACCCTTTATCTCAGTAAGTCTGTGGAAGATTTGAACCCTCGAAGTGCCGAAAACGTTATTTTTTTGCCTGTGTTCTTTTTTTTTTATCAAGTGGATGTAAAACATCTTTGGTATCAGAGCAAGGCTATGGAGCAATTTCAGCAACGTATTGAGATTCTTGAGAAAATTTGGAGTCCCTTTCTGATAGCCAGAAGGAACTCATGTGCCATGTTACGGAGACGCTTGAGAAGATGAATGCTCGAGATGAGCAACATAATGGTCAACATGCTCAAGACAAAGGAGTAAGCTCTCATGGTCAATCATCACAATTTGAGGGAAGACCGAACTATGGAAGCTATGGACAATCAGCAAATACGTTGACTACTTTCCTCCCTAAAACAGTAAAGCTTGATTTTCTTAGGTACGATGGGTGGGAGGACCCGACTAGCTGGATGTGCAGAGCGGAGCAATTTTTTGTAATCCACAACATTCTGATGGGTGATCGAGTGGCATTAGCATCCCTCCACTTAGAAGGAGATGCTCAATTATGGTTTCAACTTCTCAAGCAAAAGATACTTTATGTATTATGGGATGATTTTAAAGAAAGCTTAAATTGCAGGTTTAGCCCGAACCAATTTCTTGATTATTTTAGTGAGCTAACTAAATTGCAACAAACATGAACTGTAATGGAGTACCACCAGTAATTTGAAAAGTTGTTAGCCAAAGCAGGACGATTAACCCAACAAAGACAAGTTAGTTGCTTTATCAGCGGGCTCAAAGAATCCATTAGAACCGATGTACAGGCCAATAGGCCTATAACTTTGTCCACTGCCATCGGATTAGCACACTGTTGAAGAAAGAAAAACTACAGTCTCAGAAAAAAATCTTCATCATAGGCAAAAGAGGGAAGCAGAACAGAGACTTTCCCAAACACAGTGGGTGTCTAACCATTTCTGGTAAAAAACGATTTCAAGCTACAAGTAGGCATCCGTTGGAATCATAGGAGATCATAGGCAACCGTTAGAATCATTTGTATATATACATCATCCCTCATTGTAAACAAAAATAATTTTTCCTTTAATAAAAGATCAGAACCAGAAAGGTTCATCATCTCTGAAGCTCATCATTTTTCCATCCAAGATCAGAACCAACAGGTTCATTATTTCTACATGGTATCAGAGCAGTGATTCTGAGAACCAACACAAATGGCAGAACCATCAACCTCCGGCCAGCTTCACCACCATGACACCAACCCCAGACTAACCTCCATCCTGCTCACTGGCCACAACTATATACCGTGGGCCAGGGTGGCTCGGGTGAGTCTGAAAGGAAGAGGCAGACTGGGCTTCGTGGATGGCAGTAAGCCAAGATCGGACCGAAACTCAGAAGAATGGGACATCATGGACAGCCAGGTAATGACCTGGATAACAAATTCAATAGACCCAAAACTCAGTGAAATTTTTTGTTTTTGTGAAACAGGACAGGAACTCTAGGAAGAAATCCAGAGCAACTATTATGAACAAAACAATTTTGCGCAAGTCTTTGAACTTAAACGATAGATCTCCCAAGCAAAATAGGGGGACAGATCAGTACCGGAGCTAACCGGGTTTTTAAAAATCTAAGCTCAAAGAACTTGAAACCTTGAGACCGATGACCACTGACCTGAAGGAACTCCAAGAACGGGCTGAGCAAGACATGGTTTACCACTTCTTGACGGCTCTCGACTCAAGCTACGAAGCATTCCGAGCTCAGATCTTGATGTCGACAGAAAAGCCAACTTTTGCCACCGTCTCAGCCATGGTTCAAAGAGAAGAAACCAGGCGACGAGTCATGAGTACCAGAGATGAAAAGGGGGAAGCACTAGCCATGGCGACCCGCGGCTTCCTCCGAAACCATAACCCTAAGGAAGGGGGAAGACACCGCGGACAACCAGGCGAGCAGGTGAGATGCAGCCACTGCCGAAAGGAAAGGCACACCCATGATCGGTGCTGGAATCTGCACCCTCATCTCCGGCAGAACCAGAGAAAGTTCCAGAACGAGCGAAGGAGCTGCGCGAAAAGTGACGAGCGAGGAGGCTCCGCGAAACACTCACCCTTTTATATCGAGGGTTTTATTAGAGCGGGTCACGGGTCAGGACCCGACCCAGACCGCAGGGCACACAAAATAGATGGACCCGGTTCGGGCAGTGGGTACCGACCCGACCGAATGGAAGAAATAGACCGATCCGGATCCATTAGAGCAGACCCGTACCCAGACAACAATGCACATATGACTACACTACTCAAACAATTCGAAGAATTTTTACGCGATACCCCAGGTTCATCTATTTGCAATACTGTCAATTATTTTTCTAAATCTGCAAATTTTTGTCACAACTTAGAACACTGGATAATAGACTCTGGTGCCTCTGACCACATGACTTATAACACAAAAAATCTACACAGTCTCACTAAATTAGAAAAACCACAACACGTGACGGTAGCCAATGGAAATAAAGTTCCAATTTTTGGCACAGGGTCAACCACACTCTTCACAAAAACTATTAACAACGTACTTTGTCTCCCCAATTTTAACTCCAATCTCCTATCCGTCAGTAAAATAACCAAAGACCTAAACTGCAATGTTACATTTTCACCTGACAAAGTAATTTTTCAGGATCGGGTCACCGGGAGGAAGATTGGTGAAGGGAAATTTAGAAACGGTCTGTACTACTTAGAAGATACCGACAAAACATGTCTGGCCACCTCCAGTACAGTACAAAAGGACAAATTACTTCATTGGAGATTCGGTCATCCCTCTGACAAAATCCTAAACAAATTACTTGGTTGTAATTCAGACTCTAGCAGTTGCTCAGTCTGCAAACTCTCAAAACAAACCAGGTTACCTTTTCCACTATCTAGTAGTACGACAAAACGATGTTTTGAATTAATCCATTCTGATGTTTGGGGGCCTGCCCCAGTTGACTCGTATAATAAATTCAAATATTTTGTTACCTTTATTGATGATTTCTCTCGCACCACCTGGTTATATCTTTTAAAATCAAAAAGTGAAGTCTTCAGTCGTTTTCAAGAATTCAATAAGTTAGTCGAAACTCAATTTGAAACAACCATAAAAATCTTTAGGTCTGACAATGGAACCGAATATACTAACAACACCGTTTTTGAGTTCTTTAAACAAAAGGGTATACGACATCAAACCACCTGTATCCACACCACACAACAAAACGGTGTCTCAGAACACAAAAACCGACACCTTCTTGAAATGGCTAGGGCTCTCCTCCTCCAAAATAACGTACCCAAACGGTACTGGTCAGACGCAATACTTACAGCAACATACCTTATCAATCGATTACCCAGTGTAAAATTGCATTTGAAAAGCCCTCTAGAAATTCTCAAGGGTAGAAAAATTAATCTTGATCACATACGAGTATTCGGATGTACATGCTACGTACACATTCCAAAAATTGATAAATTGGACAAAACCGCAGTCAAAACCCTATTTTTGGGGTATTCCACTGAAAAAAGAGGTATAAATGCTACGACCCAATAAACCATAAACTCTACATCTCACGCGATGTACAATTTTTAGAACTAGAATCCTATTACCCAAAGGACTCCAACAACCATAACCACCACAAAACGCTTCCGCTACCTAACAGTATTATTTCCTCCGATATCATAAGACAGGAACAGGATAACACATCAACCACGCCTGATACAACTACCTCAGGGAGAGCAACTGATGAGGCAGTTGTCACTGATGAAGCAGTAATCGTAAGAAGATCAACAAGGTAAACTCATCCCCCAGCAAGATTAAAAGACTACGTGTCCCATCAGGTTCTATACCCTATCTAAAATTTCTTATCTTATGATAAAATCTCTAACATCCACAGGGCATACTTGAGAAAAATTGATGAAATAGATGAGCCAAAGATCTATCAAGAAGCCCAACTCGACCCTAAATGGAGAAAGGCGATGAATGAGGAACTCCTAGCCTTGGAAAAGAATGAGACTTGGGACATAATCCCACTACCCAGCGGGAAGAAACCCGTAGGATGTAAATGGGTCTACAAGATCAAATACAACAGCAACGGCACTATCGAGAGATATAAAGCCCGACTAGTTGCCAAAGGCTTTACTCAGACATATGGAGTGGATTACCAGGAGACGTTCGCTCCAGTAGCAAAAATGAACACAATCCGAGTGCTACTATCCGTTGCCACAAACCTCAACTTGGAACTATATCAAATGGATGTAAAAAACGCATTTCTCCAAGGAAATCTGCAAGAAGAAGTATATATGTCCCTACCTCCAGGACACGAGAAAGCAACACACCCATCTCTGGTATGTAGATTAAAGAAGGCTATCTACGGCCTGAAACAGTCACCAAGGGCATGGTATGGAAAATTAAGCCTGTCTCTTTTAAAGATTAACTTCGTCAAAAGCACGGCTGACTCATCTATGTTTGTCAAACACACGAACAACTCCACCACCATCATTTTAGTCTACGTAGATGACATTATCATCACCGGAAATAACCACAATGAAATATGGAGTGTTCAAGAATTTATAAAGGGAGAGTTCGATATTAAAGATCTAGGAAAACTAAAATACTTCCTAGGGATAGAAATAGCTCACTCGAAGAAGGGATTGTTTATATCTCAAAGAAAATATATCTTAGACTTGTTAAAAGAAACAGGCATGATAGGGGCAAAACCTGCTAGCACACCAATGGAAACCAACATGAAAATAGGACTGAAATGATAGCAAACCAATAACTGATATAGGCCAATATCAGAGATTAGTAGGAAAACTTATTTATCTAACGGTCACAAGACCAGATATCACTTTTGCAGTTAGCGTTATCAGTCAATTCATGCATGCACCCTGCACAAATCATCAGGCAGCCGCAAAAAGGATACTCAGATACCTTAAAGGAACTCCCGGCCAAGGGATATGGATGAAGAAAACCGGGGCAAACTCCGTTGCTGGATACACTGACACTGGCTGGGCAGGTAGTTATGACAGAAAATCTACAACTGGTTTTTGTGTCTTTGTAGGTGAGAACCTAGTGACCTGGAAGAGCAAGAAACAAACTGTTGTAGCAAGGTCAAGTGCGGAGGCAGAATACAGAGCCACGGCCTCCACTGCTAGCGAACTCACATGGATTAGACATCTCCTTCAAGACATGAAGGTTGAGATAAGAAAACCGATAGAGATGCACTGTGACAACCAAGCAGCACGTCATATTGCAATGAACCCCATTTTTCATGAGAGAACCAAACATATTGAAGTGGACTGTCATTTCATAAGAGAGAAAGTACAGTCTAGAGAAATCACCATTCCCTTTGTACGTAGTGAAGACCAGCTAGCCGACATCTTCACCAAAGCCCTTGACAAAAATAACCTCCAAAGAATACTTGACAAGTTAGGTTCGATCAACCTATACGAACCCAACTTGAGGGGGAGTGTTGAAGAAGGAAAAGCTGCAGCCTCAGAAGAAAATCTTCATCATAGGCAAAAGAGGGAAGCAGAACAGAGACTTTCCCAAACACAGTGGGTGTCTAACCATTGGTAAAAAATGATTTCAGGCTACAAGTAGGCATCCGTTGGAATCATAGGAGATCATAGGCAACCGTTAGAATCATTTGTATATATACATCATCCCTCATTGTAAACAAAAATAATTTTTCCTTCAATAAAAGATCAGAACCAGAAAGGTTCATCATCTCTGAAGCTCATCATTTTTCCATCCAAGATCAGAACCAACAGGTTCATCATTTCTACACACGCCTATATGAAGCTCGTGATCTTTCTAGCAAAAGGGCAAGACCCGGAGTTACAAAACCACTTCAACAGATTCGCTTCTCCACGATAGCAGCTCCTGCGTGAAATTCATCCCCTATTGCCCCTGTAAAAATGTTGAGTCCCGAGGAGATCAATGAAAGGACGGAAGGGTTTGTGCTTCAAGTGCAATGACAAATTTGGTCCTGGACATCAATGAAGAAATTGTTCGCGATTCATGCTAGTTTAGAAGAGACTGATGAAGATGTGGAGTTGGAAATTGAAGGTGAACGCGAAGAAGCAAGTCATGAAACACCAGAAACATCCGTGCACGATATTGCTGGATTACGCGCGTCGGACACCATGCAAGTAGGAGGAAGTTTGTTACACAACCAAGTAACAATCTTATTGACTCTGGAAGCACTCATAACTTCATCAATGAAGAGGTGGCTACAAAAGTTGGGTTGCATTGTTAGATTCAAAATCTTTTTGGAGTAAACCATATCTCAATAAAATTCAAGATCTCATATTGCACACATCAAGAATCAAAACAATTATAGAGTGAAAGCGTACCTGAATCCATGATGATAGATTGCTGTTTAGAGCCGAGCGGTTGGCCTTTCAGATCTACACGATTCTCTATCCGAGGGCCCCCTTTGATAAACCTCTCAGTTTTCTCTCTAACAATGGGATATTACAGAGAATAGAATAGTTTTCCGTTATCGTGTGACCTGTGGACCATAACCACATATTATATAATTCATCTTTTAGTATTTCTATTTTAGCTCATCATAAAAATAAAAATTACTCTTAAGTCTCTATACATTAAAAGATCAACAACCTATCAGATACATTAAAATCACAATTATACAAACATTAGTAGATCACTTTTAATTAGGTTTAACTTTATTTGACAGTATGCAACACATAATTATTTTACATATAAGTCTAATGTTGGATTAAAGATCCATCAATCTCCCACTTGGACTATGTGTTAAACCTTATAATTATGTTTTGCCAAAAATAACTGAACGCGTTCAACTTTGCTGTCATTACCGAAATGTATCTATAACAAATCTGGTCCATCAATCATACCGACATAGGATCAAAGCGACCTCTGTTACATCAATCGTAACTTAACCCATCAATGGTCACGTATATCAATACAGCTGAATGGCATAGATTATGATGTGGATGTGTAACATGAAAATTTCATATAATGTGATCTTAACATGCCTATTTCCAATTGGTCCTCTATAAATCTTAGTGAAATCAAACCATACATAAATCAGAGTGTAAATACCAAAAACTTTATTTCTGCAGAAAATAACCTTAAAATATCCATAAATCAAAATGACTGAAAAATATGTCTATATGAAAAAAAAAGCATCTAAAATAAAATACAAACTCCCACTAGAACTGAATATCCTTAACTGATATGACACTCATGTGAGCAGTGTACTCATGAAACACCTTGGGTGGTATTCCCTTAGTAAGAGGATCCGCAATCATGGAGTTTGTACCATGTGCTCTATAAACAACTGTCCACTCTGAACTCTTTCTTTAACAACTAGGAACTTGATGTCTATGAACTTTGACTTTGGCGAGCTCCTGTTGTTATTAGAATGAAGAACTGTTGATTTATTGTCACAAAATATGTTTAGTGGTCTCTGAATACTGTCCACGATGCGCAGCCCTGTGACAAAATTCCGCAACCATATTCCATGATAGGACGCCTCATAACATGCTATGAACTTTGGTGCCATGATAGAAGAGGTTATAAGAGACTGTTTAACACTCTTCTAGAAGACAGCACCTCCAGCAAGCAGAAAAATATAGTCCGACATAGATTTCATACTGTATTCGCATCCAACAAAATCGGAGTCAGTATATCCTACGATCTCAATCTGATCCAACCTCCGAAATATGATCATGTAATCTTTTGTTCTCTATAAGTACCGCAAGACCTGTTTAGCTACTTTCCAATGGTCTATGCCTGGATGGCTTAAGTATCTTCTCAACATCCCAGTCACGTACACACTATCAGGACATGTACAAACTTCAACATACATTAGACTCCCCACTACCAAGACATAGGGAATCTTCTGCATTTCCTTTTACTCAAAATCTTTTTTAGGGCACTGATTGAGACCAAACTTATCTCCCTTAGCTACATGGGTATCACCTGGTTTACAGTCTTGCATGTCATATCTTTTAAGGACCTTTTCAATATAGTTCTTTTGTGAATCCTAGAATACCCTGAGAACGATCTCGGTGTATTTGGATTCGTAATACAAAAGAGGTTTCACTAAGATCTTTCATCTCAAAAATTTTAGCTAGAAATCTCTTGGTGTCGTGCAATAAGCCTATATCATTGCTGGCAAGCAAAATGTCATCCACATATAAAACTAGAAAAATATGTTTGCTCCCATAAAACTTATGGTATATACAATCATCGACTAAATTCATCTCAAAACTGAACGAGATGATCACTTGATGAAATTTGAAATACCATTGTCGAGATGTCTGCTTGAGTCCATAAATGGATTTCTGAAGTTTGTAAACCATATTCTTTGGGTCTCCCGACACAAAATTTTCTAGTTGCACCATATATATCGTCTATTCAATGTCACCATTGAGAAATGCTATCTTTACATCTATATGATGCAGCTCAAGATTTAAATGTACTATCGATACTATTATATTCCTAAAAGAGTCTTTAGTAGAAACCGGAGAGAAAGTCTCTTTATAGTCAATGCCTTCATTCTGTGTAAAGTCATTTTGCGACAAGACGAGCCTTGTATCTTTCCACATTGCATTTTGAATCCCTCTTGGTCTTAAAAATCCATTTGCAACCAATGAGTTTCGCACCTTCTGGTGATGGAACAAGATATTACACTTCATTGTCCTTCATGAACTTAATTTCCTCATTCATGGTATCGATCCACTTTTGAGAGTTAGAGCTTTTCATGGCTTGACGGAAGTTGATCGGATCATCTTCCATCACACCAATGTCAACCTCATGCTCTTGAAAAAATACAATGTAATCATCTAACACTGCACTTCTTCTCTCTCTAGTGGATCTTCTTAATGGCATAGGTTCTTGAGGTGCTAGAGTTTTTTCTTCCAGAAAAATCTCTTGAATGAGAGGTTCTCCGATATTGTCTTGATGTGTTGTGTCATGAGCAATGTCGGGGATACAGTCCTGATCAATGCTAATAACACCTGTGCAAATATTAACATATTCCTCCTGAGGGATAAAATCTCGAACCGTATCTCCCCCTGCAAACTCGATATCCTCAAAGAACCGGGCATTTCCCGTCTCAAAAATCGACCTGGTTGTAGGATCATAAAACGTGTACCATCTGGATCTTTCAGAGTATCCAACAAAATAACAACTCGCCATCCGTAAGTCCAATTTCTTTTCATTAGGCTTATATGGCATTGCCTTAGCTGGACATCCTCAAACGTGCAAATGCCTTAGATTAGGTTTCTTGCCGGTCCAAAGCTCATATGGGATTTTGGAAGTCGCTTTAGTTGAAACTTTGTTAAGGATATATGCTGCAGCCTTAAGTGCTTCACCCCAGAGTGATTCTAGTAAGGTCGAATGACTAATCATAAACCTGACTATGTCCTTAAGCGTTCTCTTTCATCTTTCAGCAACACCATTCATAGTGGGAGAACCCGGCATAGTGTACTGTGGGACGATACCGCATTCCTTTAGGAATTTAGCAAACGGTCATGGACGTTGTTCACCTGAACCATCATATCTGCCATAGTACTCACCACCACAGTCAGATCTGACGCTATTAATCATTTTATTGAGTTGATTCTCAACTTCAGCCTTAAAATTTTTGAACACGTCCAATGATTGTGACTTTTTCATGAATGAGATATATGTAGTCATATCTAGAATAATCGTCTATGAACATTATAAAATATTGTTGACCATCCCAAGCCACCAAAGAGAATGACCCATAAATATCTGTATGAATAAGTTTTAAGACGTCCTGAGTCCTGTTGGCTTTAAATCTCCTTTTATTGGTTTGTTTTCCCTTTATGCAATTAATACAAATGTCAAAATCTGTGAAATCCAAGGGACCGAGAATTTCGTCTGACACAAGTCTCTCTATTCTCCATCTAGAGATGTGACCTAATCTCTTATGACATAACGTACCTGAATTCTCACTGGTTAATTTTTTTTAGTACCTCGTGTACTTCATTGCAGGGATTCTTTAAATGAAGTGGTTGTTTCAAGTAAATAAAGATTATCATACCTTGATAAAAAAACTGGAACCAACTGAAATTGAATCACAAAACACACTAAGTTTTTCATTTCCAAAAGAACAAACATAACCAGCTTTGTCTAAAATAGAAATAGAAATCAAATTTCGTCTAAAGGACGGTACAATAAAAGTTTCATCAAGATCCAAATAATGTCCAGTTTTGAATAATAATCTAATTTTTCCTATTGCTTCAACATCAGTCGTCTTGCCATCGCCCACGTAGATGAATCTTTCAGCATCATTTGACTTTCGGCAATTCAGGAAACCCTGCATAGACACACTGATGTAAGTTATTGCACTAGAAATCCACCACGTGTGTCTAGAAACCGAACTTAAATTAACCTCAGAACAAACCAAATTAAGAAGCATACCTTTCTTAGCACACCAAGCGTGATAGTTGGTGCATTGCTTCTTTTTATGCCCTTCAGCTCCCTAGAAGAAACAACTATTACCTTCCGAGTTTACCAGTTTCTTTTGTTATTTCTTATGCAGTGCTGTATCTGCAGCTTCCTTATCCTTTTCCTTTTCTTTCCCTTGCCCTTATCCTTAGAGGTAGAGTCCAGGTAAGCACTTTCTGTCTTATCATGTTTCACTCTTTCCTCTTCTTGAAAACAGTGTGAGATGAGCTCATTTAAAGATCAAGTCTATTTCTCACAATTATAGCTCACCTTAAACTGGCTAAATTGTGCCAGAAGGGATATTAAAACCAAATACACAAGCAAGTCCTCAGAGAGTTCAAGCCTAGGTTCTTTTAACCTTGAAACAATGTGAGACATTTTCATAATGTATTTCATGATATTACATTTACCTTTATACCTTTTTGAAATTAAGTCTGACAAGAGCGTACCGATTTCTGCCTTTTCGTTCTTGACAAACCTCATTTCGCAAGGAAATCCTTAGCTGTAGTTATCTTTTCTGCTATAGTACCCATGAATGCTTCTGGAATGGCCTTCTTCATGATCAACATACACATGCGATTTGATCTCTCTCACCTTTCCATCTCCCTATTATCATCAGAGGTACTCTTATTTGTAAAAGGTGCAGAAGAATAAGTCTTTAACGTAAAATTGAGATCCATGACTCCAAGAACTATCAAGAGATTATCTTTCAAGGACATGAAGTTCGAGCCATTCAGAACTGGAATTGAATTAATTTTGGCCGTGATACTAGCAGGAGTAATAGTTGAACAGAGAACAATAAATAAAATAAGCTCACATAAATTCCAAATAACAATAATAATTCAAACAATAGTAACAAATAACTCATCTCAAGACACCGGGCACTCCATTAACATTATGATTTTGGCAAAAAAAATATTAACTTGTAAGTGATATCTTGGTGTAGTAATCAAACACTGATGATAAATAACATATCAAACAAGAAATCTTCCTTTGGGTCGATTTATTGTTCACATGTAAAATCGAATAATCATCACATATTTATTACCACAGAAACACATGTAATCATGTCAAATAATTATCTTCCTTTGGGCCGATAAATATTCACATAAGTTACACGCACGCATAACCTTTTATATTTCAAGACAAACCAATTTTCACAATAGATGTCACTTTGTTGACATATTGCTTCAACTAATTCATCTTAAAATATATATAACATACTAATGTTCAACTTTAAAATTGTACCAAATTTAAACCTTAAATTAATTGATAAACAATTAATTTTATGATACTTTGAAATTATTTTGAAAACATTTTAACAAAAAAAACTGAAAATAATCAAAATAATCCATTTGATAATCCTTAAAAAATTGTTTCGAAATTATTATAACCCAAAAAATTAATTTTACGATCTTTAAAAATTAATTTAAAAATTGATTCATAAAATTAATCAAGAATTGATTAAAAAAAGTGTGAGGGCTGGCCCAACCCTCCCAAAATTGACGGTGGGCTTCACCCACAGCCTATGCCTGATGCCCACCGTCATTTAGACTTTTTTTCTTGAGTGGCTAGCGGCCATGGCTGCCACCAGTCCGTGCTACCGCGGCCAAGGCCGCGGCGTCCATTACAGTCGCGGCCAGGGCCGCGACTCTTGCTTACAGTCGTGGCCAAGGCCGCGACTCACCTGAAAGTCGCAGCCAAGGTCGCGATTTTCCTTAACAGCCCCGGCTTTCTCCTTCAGACAGCCGCGACTTCTCCTTGGCGGGGCGGCTAAATCGCCGCGCCAATCAACTTTCACCGGCGACGGTGAGACCGCCTTCTGGTTGTTTCAAAAACAAACAAAAAATACCAAAAACATTGTTCTCAAATCTAATACATTGTGAAATAAATATTAAATTCAAGGATACCGAAACGTAAACACAAAAAAACCTATAATCATGGATCTAGAACATAATAGATCGATTCTCAATGATTCAACATGAGTTGCTCTGATACCAATTGTTAGATTCAAAATCTTTTTGGTGTAAACCGTATCTCAATAAAACCCAAGATCTCATATTGAACATATCAAGAATCAAAACAATTATAGAGTGGAAGCGTACCTGAATCCATGACGATAGATTGTTGTTTAGAGCCGAGTAGTTGACCTTCCAGATCTACACGATTCTCTATCCGATGGTCCCCTTTGATAAAGCCTCCCAATTTCCTCTGTAACGATGGGATATTAGGGAGAATAGAATGATTTCCTATTATCGTATGACATGGGGACCATAACCACTTATAGATAATTTATCTTTTAGTATTTTTATTTTAACCCACTATAAAAATAGAAATTATTCATAAGTCTCTACACATTAAAGGGTCCACAACCTATCAGATACATTAAAACCTCAATTATTCAAACATTAGTAGATCACTTTTAATTGGGTTTAACTTTATTTAACAGTCTATAACACATAATTATTTTAGACATAAGTCTAATATTGAATTAAGGATCCAACATGCACCGCATGAAACAAAAAGGTTGGAAGTAATGGTGGCATCAGGAGAAAAATTAACTAGCCCACGGAAGTGCTTTAGTGTTCAAATAAAATTGCATAAAATGGTTATTGTTGCTGAATTTTATATTCTCCCATTAGAAGGATATATGATATTGTAATGGGAACTCAGTGGCTTAGAACCTTAGGACTCATCCAATGGGACTTTGCCAAGTTTCGCATGACTTTTTGGTGGAATGGAAGTTGGATTACGTTGAATGGGATTACTACAGCAGGTAACCGAATCATTGAGTCGTCAAAGCTCCAGAAAAAAATTATGAAGCGAAAAGGCGTTATTTTACAACTTACGGAGAAGACATGTTCTTTGGCGCCCAAATCCATCCAGCAGGTTCTCAGTAAATACACTGGGGTGCTTGCTGAACCAAAAGGCTTACCACTCAAAGGACTACATGATCATCGAATCCCACTACAGCCAGGACAAGGGCCAGTTTCTGTGAGACCCTTGGGGTACCCTCATTTTCATAAGACAAAGATAGAAAGGCTCGTAAAGGAGATGTTCGAGTCAAGAATCATACAATCAAGCAACAGTCCATACTCTTCTCCTGTTCTTTTGGTAAAAAACAAGATGGGTCTTGGCGTATGTGCATTGACTACAGGGCGTTAAACAAGGTAACAATCAAAGATAAATTCCCGATTCCTGTAATAGATGAACTTTTGGATGAACTAGCTGGAGCCAGTATTTCTCCAGAATGGACCTGTGATCTGGCTATCAACAAGTGAGAATGGATCTGGATGATGTGGAGAAGACAGCATTTCATAATCACCAAGGGCATTATGAGTTCTTGGTTATGCCATTCAGACTCATCAATACACCAACTTTTCTAGCTCCTACGCATGAGGTATTTAAAGAATTGTTAAGAAGATTTTTTTAAGTATTTTTTTATGATATATTAATTTATAGTAAAACTTGGGATGATCATTTACGGCACGTAGACATTGTATTTTCAATTTTATACGCCCACAAGTTGTTTGTAAAGCTTGAAAAGTGTCAATTTGGCCAAAGGGAAGCAAATATTTAGGTCATCTGATCTCTAAAGATGGAGTGGCAGTAGACCCTACAAAGATTAAAGCAATGGTCAATTGGCCAAACCCCCAAAGCTATGCGTGGGTTTCTTGGCGTCACCGGTTACTACAGGAAATTCATTCAGAATTACGGGAGGATCGCTGCTGCACTTACAAATATGCTGAAAAATAACTCATTTGAATGGAGTACTCTTGCAGAAACATCATTTCAAAGGCTCAAAGAGGCTATGACTAAAGCACCGATATTAGCCTTGTCTGATTTTAATAAAAAAATTATTGTTGAATGTGATGCTTCTGGATTTGGCGTAGGGGCTGTGTTGCTACAAGAAAGACTAATTGCTTATTTCAGTCATGCTCTCCAAGGAAAGCATCAGTTATTGTCCACATATGAGAAGGAAATGTTGGCGCTAGTTATGGCAGTGCAGAAATGGAGGCCATATTTACTCGGGAGGCAATTTGAATTTGTGGTACGTACGGACCATCTAAGTTGGAAGAACCTTTGGAATCAAAAAATCATGACCGTGGCACAACAAAAATGGCTATTCAAGCTAATGTGGTTTGACTTTGTGGTGGAGTATAAAAGGGGAAGTGAGAATGTGTTGGCGGATGCACTTTCTAGGAGGGATGAACAAGGTGATAAATTTGCTCTCATTCATGGAATTTCACAACCCACACCTCAGTGGATCGAAGCCATTAGAGAGGAAGTGCAATTGAATTCCACTTTGCAGGATTTGATTTTGAAAATCAATAATGGGGAAGCTATTGGGCCTTGGAGAATCACATATGGAGTTCTATTCTTTAAATAAAGGATATATTTGGCAGAGGATTCAAAGCTGATTCCAATTATTACACAGCAGTTTCATGACAGCTCTCAGGAATGATGTGTAAAAACTCTATAGAATTCGAGACAATTTTTATTAGAAGGGGATGCAGAGTTCAGTAAAGAAATTCATCCAAGGTTGTGACACATGCCAAAGACAAATCAGACCAAACTTCACTTGCAGGTCTCTTGCAACCATTACCAATACCCAATCATATTTGGGAGGACATCGCTATGGACTTCATTGAGGGGTTGCCTGTCTCTAAGGTAAGACTACCATATTTACAGTGGTTGATAGATTGTCTAAATATGCTCATTTTGTACCAATCTCTCATCATTATACAGCTGTAAGTATGGATAAAGTTTTCTTTGATAATATTTTTAAGTTGCTCATTTTGTACCCATCTCTCATCATTATACTGCTGTACGTATGGATAAAGTTTTCTTTGATAATATTTTAAGTTGCATGGTATGCGTAGATCCATTGTATGTGACAGAGATCCATCATTCACAAGTTTAATTCTTGAGATAGTTATTTGGGTTAAATGAAACTTCACTTAATTTTAGCTCTAGCTATCATTCTCAAACTGATCGCCAAAGTGAAGTGGTCAATATAACCTTAGAAATGTATTTATGATGTCTTACAAGCTCCCACCCAAAGTACTGGGTCAGATGGTTATCTCGGGCTGAATATTGCTACAACACTAGATGGCACTTCACCATTCAAAAACTAGAAAACTAAAAGAGTTATATTAATCAATCAAATTTAGATAGTACATGGGGTATTTATATACATGGATAAGAAAGTTAAAAATATTAAAATACCCTTAAATACCAGAAAAGTAGCAAAGATAAACAATATTATACAACACTCCACATCAAGCTGGCGCATAGATATCAATCATGCCTAGCTTGCGAAGAGTTAACTGTAGAAAAGTAGGACCGACAGGTTTTGTAAGAGCGTCAGAAGTTTACTCAGATGTTGGAACAAACTTTGTAGAGATAGCTCCAGACCGAATTTTCTCTCGAATGAAGTGAATATCAACCTCGATATGCTTGGTTCTTTCATGAAGAACATAATCTGAAGCTAAAATTAAGGCCGACTTATTGTCACAGTACAATGTGGAAGGTAAACAGGGCAAGAAACCGAGTTCCCCTAGAACAGAATGAAGCCAAAGAACCTCACACGTCCCTTGAGCCATTGCCATGTATTCTGCCTCAACAGATGACCGAGAAACCACAAACTGCTTCTTGCTTTTCCAGGAGAGAAGATGATTACCATAAAAAGTATAAATACCATATGTAGATCTCCTATCTGTCTTTGACCCAGCATAGTCAGCATCAGTAAAGCAAGACACATCAAATATGTTTTTGGAGGAATTGAAAAGACCAAGGCCCGGACAAGACTTCAAGTATCTCAAAATGTGGTAAACTACATCCAAATGTGAAGTACGGGGAGCATGCATAAAATGCATAAACTGGCTCACAAGGCTAACAGAAAAAGCCAGATCGGGACGTGTGTTAGTCAGATAAATAAGTCATCCAACCAATCTCTGATACATACTCGGATTTGCTAATAGTTCACATGATTCAGCTGAAAGTTTGACATTTGGATCCATAGGTGTAGATGCAGGTCTACATCCCAACATCCCAGTATCACCAAGCAGGTCAAGAACATACTTCCGCTGCGAGAGAGAGATACTTATCTCGAAACGAGCAACCTCAATACTAAAAAAATACTTTAGCCCCCCAAATATTTGATATCAAAAGCTGAACTAAGATCTTTCTTGACCTTAGTAATGCCGATACTGTCATCACCAGTCAAGATGATATCATCCACATACACAGAGAGGATGACACATTACCCTAATGAATTCCGTCTGATAAAACATGTATGATCAGAGTGACATCTAAGAAATCCCAACTCAAGCACCACTGCACTAAACCGAGCTAACTAAGCCTGTGGAGACTGTTTCAATCCATACAAGGATTTTCACAGACGACATACTTTCCTTGAATACTCCCCCTCAGCCCGAAAACCTAGAGCCGGATCCATATAAATAATCTCATCCAAATCACCATTCAAGAAGGCGTTCTTGACATCCATCTGATGCAAGGGCCAGGAGTGAGAAGCAGCCAAAGAGATAATAAGACAAACAATAGTGAGTTTTACAACAGGAGCAAAAGTTGCATTGAAATCCTTGCCGGAAATCTGAGTAAAACCTTTGGCGACTAGATGTGCCTTATACCGATTAATAGGTCCATCCGCATTATATTTAAGATTGAATACCCAACGACATCCAACCGTTTTCTCCCCTTGAGGCAAAGAAACCAAGTCCCAAATATGATTATCTTGCAAGGCTTTCATCTCATTTTGCATGGCGGCCACCCACCATGGGTCTTGTGTTGCTTCCCCAACAGATCGCGGAATTGCAGTAGAATCAATGTGACTAACAAATTCGTGAAAGGAACTGGACAGAGCACTATACGAAATATGATTCTCAATAGGGTGGTCAGTGGAACATGATAAAGTGAGGCGATTAGGGGGGGACGGTCCCGCAAAGGATATCGTCGAGAGGGGGGAGGATCAGTACCTTCGTTCGTAGAGGAGTTCGGCACAGGGAGATGAGAGCGACGACTATACACCTTGGTAGGAGGACCTACAATGGGAGGCAAATAAGTAGGAGAAATAACGGGAGCATCTATATTATGGGGGTCAATAATAGGGATAGAACGAGGAAGATCCTCAACGGATGGGACTCCAGTCCTAACACCAATGGAACCATAAACGAATGGGGTATTCTCCCAAAAAGTAACATCCAAAGAAGAAATAAACCATCTAGATGAGGGATCATAACATCGATACCTTTTAGATTAAGATGAGTATCCCATAAATGCTCAACGGATAGACCTATCGTTAAACTTTGTTCGAGTAGGACTCTTGTTTTGAACAAAGCAAACACAACCAAAGACACGAGGAATAATACGGAAAATGGGTTTTTCAAGATAAAAAATACCTATAGGAGTTTTCCCGCCCAAGATTCGACTAGGAACTCTATTAATCAAATATGTTGCGGTGAGAACAGACATGTCCCAAAAAATTTGAGGAACCGACATTCCCTTCAAAAGGTAACGGGAACATAAGGTGGTGATGTTTACGCTCAGCTACGCCATTTTGTTCAGGAGTATATGGACATGTAAGCTGCTAAAGAATCCCAAGACTAGAAAGATGAGAGATAAGATCACCCAAAATATACTCCCCCC
>QANY01010244.1:492817-558281 GCA_003255025.1 Datisca glomerata
TTATCAGAACGAATCGATCGAACAACAGTTTGATATTGGGTTTTGATCATAGTAAGAAATTGTTTAAGCACATGTGAGACATCATATTTTTTCCTAAGCAAATAAACCCATGTACATCTAGAAAAGTCATCAATAAATTTGACATAATATCGGTGTCCATAGAAAGCAGTAACAGGAGATGGACCTCAAACATCAAAGTGAATTAAATCAAACACAGCAACAGATCTATTCATGTAAGAAATATAAGGCTTACGACAATGTTTCGAAAGCTTGCAAATTTCACATTTAAACTGAAAGTGTTTACATGCATTAATCAATGAAGGAAATAACGAACAAAGATATTGAAAATTGACATGTCATAAACGAGCATGCCACTGTAAGTCTCTAAAAGAAAAGGAAACAGGAAAATAAAAAATAATAGAAGAGGCAACTCGAATAATAGGATCTGGTGGTTGAAGGGAAGGTGGATCGCCAAAGTAGTATAGTTCATCCCGCTCATACCCCCTGCCAAAAATCCTCTTCATACGACGGTCCTGCAAAAAACAACAATCAGCCAAAAAAATGACAGCACAATCTAAAGCTTTGGCTAGGCGACTAACAGATAAAAGGTTCATAGCAAATTTAGAAAAATGAAAAACAGAGGTAAGAGTAATTTCAGGAGACAGTTGTACAGTCCCTTTACTACTCACAACAGTCCGAGAACCATCAGCTAACTGTGCCGAACCTTTAACAGGTTCCAATGGTGTAGAAAAAAAACTGATAACTCACTAGTCATATGATCATTTTCTCCCGAATCCAAAATCCATGTAGGTGACTCAGTACGAATATGAAGTGCAGTGGGAGTACCTGAGGCAGTGGAGGTAGGAGGATCAGAGACAGGAGCAATAGCAATAGTAGGAGTCTGCTGAGACATAAGACGAGACACATGAGCCTGTAAAGCTGCTATTTGAGAGAGGACAAAGGACTCGACCAAATTACTGGTGGCTACAGACGTATTAGCTACCGTTGCCGATCTAGTGGGTATATTAATCTTCTTCCGGAATTGAATGCGTAACTCAGGATGAAGTTTCCAACAAGTATCCTTGATATGACCATTGTTCCCACAATGATGATAAAATTTCCTCCCAGCTGGAGGACGAGAACTAGAGAAACCACGAGCACCAAAGGCCATCTGATCATTATTACTAACAGTGGCAGGGATGAGAGTCGGTACCAAGATAAGATGCCGACGCTCATCTCCATCAACCATGGCAAAGGTATCAAGTAAGGATGGTACAGGAGAGGAATTAAGGATTTGGGTACGAAGAGACTCAAATTCAGGCTTAAACCCCATCAGAAATGCATATGTGTGATGACGATCTAGCCTATTGACTGCTACATGAGTCATTATCCCAAAGTTACTGAATGGTTCATATTGAACCATCTCATCCCACCGTACACGTAAATATCCAAAAAAATTTAGCAGCATTTAATCAAAGTCTCTCCTGATTGGCACTGGCAATCTCCTAATACAACTCAAAATATCGAGTCTCATTCATTGAATGGGCATACATGGCAGTCAAAGCATTCCACAAATCGACAACCGTCTCATTATACATAAACATATTATAGACCGAAAACTCCATAGATCCAAACATCCATCCCAATATCAAACAGTTATCAACATCCCATTGAGCTTCTTTTGCATCGCCATCTTTAGGGCGAGGAACACGTCCTTGAAGCCAAAAACTCTTTCTTCGTCCACTAAGAAATAACTTCAACGATCGAGACCAAGCAGCAAAATTTCATCCATTTAAAAGAACACTAGTAACTCTTCCACCGGACACAGGATAAGCCAGATTTGGCTTAGCAACAGCCGTAACAGCGGCATTTGAAGATTCAGACATCACGAATCCAAGAAAGCAATACAAATTACCAAGAAAATTCGATGAAGAGATGAAGAAAGATTAAACACGACCGTCTATATCATGAAAAAATAACCAAACGAGTGACTAAACTATGGTCTAAGCCACAACAATCTAAAAAATACAGAAAATCCTAGGTCTGGTCAGCACATAGCCTAGGAAAACCCAACCACTTTGAAAAAACAAAGCTGAAAATAGTAAAAAACGAGCTCTGACGGAGCTCTGGCGGCTAGAGGTGGCGGCCTCGGCGGCAGGAGACTAGGCGGCGGTGGGTGGAGGAGGCCGGCGCGAGTGGCGGTGGTTGGCACTGTCTGGTGGCTGTGGCAATGATGGGTGGCAGATTAGGGTTAAGGTTAGAGTTAGACTTTGATACCAACTAGAAAACTAAAAGAGTTATATTAATCAATCAAATTTAAATAATACATGGGGTATTTATACACATGGATAAGAAAGTTAAAAATACTAAAATACTCTTAAATACCATAAAAGTAGCAAAGATAAACAATATTATCCAACACAAAAGACACCATTTGAAGTAGTTATGGAAGAAAGCCTCCAAGTCTCCTTACCTACATTCCAGGTACAGCACGAGTAGCTGCGGTTGAAGAAGAGTTGATGGCTCGAGATAAAATTCTGAAAGAAGTGAAGGATAACATCTGAATAGCTCAAGAGCGAATGAAACGATTTTATGACTTGAAACATCAAAAGATGAAATTTAAAGAAGGAGATTGGGTTTATGTAAAGTTACAGCCTTACAAACAATTATCTGTTTCAGCTAGGAAAATTTTAAAGCTGTCAGCACGTTATTTTGGGCCTTTTAAAGTCATTCAACGAGTGGGAAATGTTGCCTACAAGCTCAAACTTCTGTCTGATTCTCGCATCCATCCGGTATTTCACGTGTCCGTACTCAAAAGAAAACTTGGAGAGAATATGTAGGTTCAATCTAGCTTACCAAAGCTCATTCAAAAGGAAGATGCAATTGGTCAACCTACTCCACAGACTGTTTTGGATAAAAGAATTGAAGGAGGGAGACAACAAGTATTGGTGCATTGGCGTGGTCTCTCACCCGCAGAATCTACATGGGAAGATCAAGATATGCTTCAGGAGCAATTTCCTCAATTTTCCCTTGAGGACAAGTGAGTTCTTCAAGGGGAAGGGAGTGGTGGCAAGCTTAGTAGCAAGTCTTGATCAAGAATGCAAACTTGGGAATAGTCGGTCTATGAGCTGTCAAGTTAGTAATGATCAATTTTTAATTGAATAAGCCTTCATTCAAAGCAGATTTATTTTCTAGTTTTAAGGATTTAGTTTCAACAGTCACTTTATTTCTAGTTTTCTAGTCCTCCAAGCTCAATGTAATTTCGTTATTTAAGTCAGCAAAGCAATAAGAAATGATGCCCCATTTATCTCAGCAAAGACTTCTGTCTGGAGGATTTGGACCCTCTAAGTGCCAAAAATGTCTTTTTCTTTTATATTAAGTTGCTGTAACAGTACTCCAGAGAGTACTAGAAGTTTTCTTCCTTCCCACCATTATCCCTTTGTTAAACCTTCTCTGTGTAAATTATTTCACAACATTAAAATCTCGTTTTGTATTTAAATTGGGCAATTGAGATGCAAAAGTGGTTGATGATTTTGTAGTTCCTAGTACTACACTAATTTTCTATAGTCGCTTTTATGTAATTGACATGTAATACACTTATTTCATGATACATGTTATATTACTACAATTTATTTTAAATATAATTTAAGAATATTTTGTTGTATTTAAAAAATCAATTATAGAGTTACTTTAAATAATTAATTAAATTACAAAGTTAAAAATAAGTTCTTCTCAATGGAAATATGTGAAAGACATATACAAAACAAATAAAATATAAGAAATTCATCTCGATAATAATAATTTTTGAGTATGTTTAATTCTGATTGTTCATCAATAGAAATGACGACTCATTTATGTTTTCAGTTACAATTAGTAAACACAACTAAAGAAAAACTGCTTTTCTTTCCCTGTTTTACATGTTCCTTCATTTGCCTTTACCATTTTCATTTATTTCATTCCCTTTGCGAATTAGTAAACATATGCCTTACGAGTACTAGAAATTTTCACTGTTTTAGGTTCATGTAGAGGTGCTTGGGATATCATGACACTACTCTTATGATTAAAGTACAAGTCATAGGTCCCATCTACATGTTTTAAGTGTAATGCGCATTTGTTTTAAACACTTTTAGAGGTGTCAAAGTTCACACAGTAACCACGAGAAGTACACATGTGAACATTTCCACTCAAAATACTAATGAAAGTAGTTGTGAGTGAGATGCACTGGGAAACAACTAATTGAAGTGTGAGATAGTTGGTGTAAGTTTTAAAATCTCCGGGTGGAAAGTGGATACGAGGTCATAGTTCGAGTGTATCAATGTAAACAACCCTAGTTTTGAGGTTAAATTGAACCTGTATCCTCTAGGCTTATATCGCAAATTCACTTTACACCCTAGGTTTTTAAAAATTCATGAAGCATCATATGGTTAAATTCATCAAACTTAGGGTAAATTATAACTGTGCACCCTATGTTTCTAGTGTGAATCCAATTTACTCTCGGAATTTCTAAAAATTTCACTAAACACCCTAACTTTTACAAATATACACCGTGTTGCACCTTATGTCCGATTCCATTAGATTTTATGCTAATTGTATGTTTCATGTGGTAACATTAAAGGTAAAACCGTCTTTACACACACTATCTCTTCCTCTGAAAAATATTTTTCCCCTTTGATTATATGCACGGAATTTTCTAAACATTAGGATTTTGGCTTTGAGGTCTTAGATTTTCCTATTCAAATCTATAAAAATTGGTGAAGGTGACGGAGATGAATTTGAGTGTGAGCTTTGAACTCTTGCTGATATCGTGAGCCAAAGATTGATGGTTCGGGTTGGTGTAGTCTCAATGATCATCATAATATATCGCCTTCTCTGTCGTCGTGTAAATATTTCAATGGCATCAATGCTTTTCAGAAAATGCTGAAAACAAATGGGCCAAAAGGTTTATAGAAGAGATTTGAAATATTGATTATCACTTTATGCACCATCAAATGTTTTCCGCACCCTTGTGATTTCTTCTAAATAATTTCAATAAAAAGAGGAATTCAATTGATCCACAAAATCCTTGCTTCTATGCTAATCGTGAATGTTATAAGTTTAGGGATAAGAAAAAGGAGAAGGTGAATGTGAAAAGTTTGTGAGACATTTTTTACTCTCGGGGCATTTGGTTAGAGTATTTTGTATGTTAAAGTACGTGGTAAACTTATTTCCTAACACTTTTTTATATTTATTTCAAGTATTTTTATTTGATATGGTAAAATTATTTAAAATGATTAAATAACACTTTCACATTATTTTACCTCAATTTTCCCAAAAAAATCTACTTCACCACATAACTTTCTCATCTCACTTATTCATCTTACCGACACATGTATGCATTTTTTAAAATATTTTTTATTTTCTCAAATCCTCATAAAAATATCATTATTTGCCTGCATTCCTTCTTACTTGATTTGGATATTTTATTTTCTTCAAAACTAAAGGCAACTAAAAGTCATAAAAAATCTTGATCCCAGAATTCTGCCCGACCTCGTTCTGGTCCCAACAGAACCAAACCCGTGCCGACGCTAAATTTGAGATTTTTTTCTGGTCTCGAATAGTTCAGGTCATGATTGAGACTTGGGTTTTTAAACGGTCTGAGATTTTCGTCTCAACCGATCTTATCCCGAAAGGTCCATCTCATAAACTCATTTTAGGACTCGTCCAAAGATATTAAGATATATACATTAATTGGAATGGATGATATTAAATATTGTGTTTGAAAATTTTTAAGATTCATATACTCTTTAGATTTGTATAATATAAAGTTTAAATGATTAAAATGAATGTTCGTAATTTTAAAAAATTCTTTCAATTAATAATCAATTAAGAAGAAGTTCAATTATGATGAGTGTTTCATTGTCACATACGAAAACTAATTAGGTGATACTGAGCAAACTAATTAGTTCGTGTATCTTCTTCCTCCTTAACCGATAGACAAAATTCGAAGTTACATGGTCGCGTTCTTCATTGTAGATTCAAAAATGGAATGTTAATTTGTTATCATCTTATTATTCATCAGTTTAGATAACTTGACAGTATATGATTTATTGAAAATGTATAATATATCAAATATTGAAATCATAATATAACAAACAATTACTACTGTACAATAATATGAAGTTTTGATGGATAATTTTTCCAATAAAATTTGTCGAAGGGGTTGTCTTCGTCTTATCACTGATATATTCGAAGAATGTTTTTTTAATGATATTATCAAAATGAGCTTTCATATGTGATGGAATATTTCTTGTTATTTTTTATATATTTAATTTTAACTTTTTTTAGAGATAATTAATCGGAGAGAAGTTATTATAATTCAGTTTCCAAGGGATTTTATTGGGTGTGGTTAACATTCTTTAAAACAGTTCCCAAGGGATTGATATATTTTCCCGATCAACGGTTATGGTATGTTTGAATTTCGAATACCGCTCATTAACTTCTTAAATTATAGCGTTTATCAATTCGGTACATCATCTACATAACGATGATATACCCTGAAAAATATCATATATATAATGGTGAATTTAGTCTAAAATTATTGATAAAATAATAAACCTGATATTTACCTTTTTTATCAAAACCTACTATTTACTTAATTTTTTTGAAAACCTGTTATTTTTTAAAACACCCCATAAAGTTGTCTATTATACAAAAATTCCCTTAATTCTTTTTCTTTTCAAAACGATGAGTTTCTAATAGGGGTGTTCAGGGTTCGTGTCAGTCATTTTTGGGCGAAAAACCGAACTGAACTGAAATTTCAGTTTGGTGACAAGACTGAACCGAACCGCACTGTGAATTCCAATTCGATTCAGTTCTTCAATTCGGTATTATTTATTAAAAATAATTTTTTAAAAAACAAATATAAAATTAAAAAATTTGTTCGATTCAATTCGGGTTTATATGAAATTTTATATAAAAATAAAAAATAATATAAACTTGTCTTGCTCTGTGACTCACACCTTTGTAAATGGGGCTAATGGTGGCGTCTCTCTGATTCTGTTTTGTTCCAAAGGTATGAAATCCCTTCAAATCATCACTATGACACTATCATTTTCAATCTCTTTAGGGGCTGTTTTCCTGGATCTAGGGTTTGCGTTCCAGTTCTTGCTTCTGTACTGAACTCCCCCAATTTTCTTACATCAAAGGTTGTATGCCTTTTCCCTCTGCCCCTGATATTTCTATGGCCCTATCAAAGGAAAAATGCAGTGAAACAAATGGAGAAATGATATGTTTCTTTGAGGGGATATAAAAGTCATCCCTTACTTCGAATATTTCAGTTAGATTCAATTCGAAAATCACCAAAATTCTAAATCAAACTAAAACTTCAATTTGACAATTTTTCTGAATCAAACCTAACACACAAAGAACTAACCGGACCGACCAATTTTTTACTCGATTCGGCCAATTTAGTTTTGAACACCCTATTTTTTATGCTTAGATATGAATAACTACAATCATTCAACATTTCACTCCGATTGCTGTGCTCAAGATTTAATAAATACAAAAACGATCAATATTTCGGTACCTTTCCAGTTTATAACTTTAAATCAATCCATTACGATTTTGAAAATGTAAACGTGCACGAAAATTATATGTGAAGCTTGGAAATAAATAAAGAAAGAAAGAAAAAAGAGTTGACCAAATTTCATTGAAAAATAATGCATTAAATCCCAAAGATCCATAAAGTTGAAGTACAAGATCAGATCCATAAACTGAAAAGGTCTAGAAGCAAAACAAATGGTACTTCAATTAACTAGAAAAGATAACAAAACTCAAGGTTCTAGGAAGAAGACAATTCTTATGATGCAGCATTTATGAAGGCTCTTCCAGGTTGACGCGAAGCCAAAGGTCCATGGCACCCAAGAAGCTGCAGGAATCAAATAACTCATCAGCAAACAATTTAACTCTTTCTTGTTTTGTTCGATGAACGAGATATTTGCATTAATCAGGAAAGAAAAACCAGATGGCTGTAAAAGATCCAAAAAGTCAAAAGGTATAATTCCAACCATCAAAGAAAGAACAAAAGATTGTCTCAAGGTATGGATCATCCAACAATTTAATAGTAATGTCTCAATGGTGGGGGTCTGTTAAAACACAGTTCTAGCATTAACATACCTTGGCATTAACACCATCAGGCATGATCCTGTTCTCTGCTTTAAGCCTCACATAATCAGTGCGGCTGAACTTGGTGAAACCCCTGCGTACAGCAAGATATTTTATTGTTATTCCAAACTACTAAAGCAAAACACAGCTAAATTACCCTCCCAAATGTACTGAGTTTATCCAAATTTGGTGCCTTGAATAAATGTTTATCACTTGAGTTGATTAATTATAGCCTATATTTGGACCTCCGAAATTATGAGGGGACAAAAAAAATAGACAGGTAATATATTCATCGACTCCATTGGAATATCAAGAGAATATACTTTATGAATTTCTCCTACTCATTTTTTCCTCTTCCTTTCCTTCATAATTTTGTATAATCCAAACGTAGCCACAATAAAAGCTGACTTTTAAATCTCAGAAAGAACATTATATTTAGTTACCACGTTCTGATGCATATTATAGATATGTTAAAAAGCACTGACAATGAGGCAGATGCTTCTAACTATTTTAACAAACAATAAATAACCAAAAGTCCGCATACCACTTCCTGCTAACAATGATCTTTTGACGTCCTGGAAACTTGAATTTGGCACGACGGAGGGCCTCCTGTGCATGGTGACTGTTGTTGTCCTTGCAACGAACAGACAGAAGCACTTGGCCAATGTCCACTCTTGCACAAGTCCCCTGTGGCTTCCCAAAAGCTCCCCTCATACCAGTCTGAAGCCTATCAGCTCCAGCACAGGAAAGCATCTTGTTGATACGCAATACATGGAAAGGGTGAACCCTCACTCGCAGATGGAAGGCATCTTTGCCAGCGAACTTTGACATATACTTGTTGCATGCAATTCGAGCAGCCTCCAAAGCCTCGCTTGAAACATTTTCTTTCTCCCACGATACAAGATGAACACAGAATGGGAACTCATCAACTCCTTTCTTCTTCATTCCTACATCATAAATCCTGATTTTGGGATCAGGAACACCACGGCAGTACCTTGACTTGGGGTAAGGCTTGTTTTTAATCTGGCGATAACATCTTGCAGGTCCTGCAAAACCAAAAGAGCAAAGAAAATGAGACAGGGTTAAGTAAAACCTATTATTCTCTATCTTGAAACAACAAACAGAAGGACACAGTTAAAACTCCACAGCAATTTATAAAAACACTCTACAACAATCTATAACTTCTCCATTAATTCCACAACCGAGCATCATTGGAGTTTAACTATTCACAAGTGTGACTGATTTCGAGAATCACAGAATAGCCATTATGGTAGGACTAGAGAAAATGTTTTAAACACCTCTGAAAAAGCACAAAATTTATATGCCAAAAGACCGTCTGCCAACTGCCAAAATGAGAAAAAGTTTATGCGGACTGTAAAACTAATCTACGGTGTGGTAAGTCATCCGAAGAAGATTCATTATATACTCTGACAAAGGATTAAAAACATATATCTTCTAACAAAAACCATTTCCATACTTCAAAGCAGAAGGTAAAAGAACTCCAGGGAAGAATTCAAAACTTGTCTCGTCTCCTAATAGATAATCCATTCTACGAGTTGACAGAAAATAATTAAAAAATTGAGGCTCATTAGTTTTAACTACAAAGAGATCGATGCTTTTTTTTATTATCTGTAAATTTCTATATCATTCTCAAAAGCTTTCAGCTAATTAACAAAGATCTAGTTATTTATAACAAAAAGAATTTAACCATCCATAGACTGACTAGGTATTACGAGAGCGACAATCAGATCTCCTCTACTTTTCCTTCTAGGATTTATTTACGAAATAAAATGGGTAATCATTTCGAATACCAAAGAACCTGAATGAAGCTTCCATTTTAGATATATCATATATAAACCAATTAAAGCGTGCAAGTAGCAAGAGATAGAAGAATGAACACGTTAAGGAAAAAGGACATACTCCTCCCCATGGCTGAACTCTGGGCGGCAACGAAACAAAAACTCCTCGAAGACAAACTCTCTTGCGATGGCAGATATTTATACCTGTTAGTACGACAGAGATGCGTAAGAAACCCTAGGAAAGAGAAGGCGGGTTATACGTTTGAGCCTGCGTCACAAACTCCGCCGCAAACGCGGGCTCGCATTTTAGACCAGTCCATTCAACAAGTCTAGATGGCTTTTCTAAGATTTGTTTAGTTCTTAGTCCGGCCCGTCTACGTGTTAAATATTTGGTAATGTTAATTATATTTTTTTAAAAATCATAGAAATGATCATAATTATAAAAAATATAAAAAATAATTACTGGCACTTCTTTTTAAAAATCACGCTTCCAAATTTTTTTAACGTTTTCAAATTGTTCCAAATTTCCTAGTTTATATATACATATGTGTGTGATAAGTGTGATATGTTTATATATATAGTATATATAAAATTCCATTTAGATAACACTTTAAAATTCGTTAGGGGAACAGTTTTGATTCTAATTTTTTTTTAGAATTGGATTAGCTTTTTTATTTTTGTTTTATCTATAGCTTATTGTTCCTTATTATAAATATTGAACATGAATGTACAAATATGTCATTTTGACATGAGGCTGTGAGATGAAAAATACAATGTAAAAAATGAGATGAAAGTAAGTATAATTTATAGAAATTTGGAACTAATTTGTTAATATAATAAAATTTATTCACATTATTATTTTACTCTGCATATTTCAAATATTCCAAAAAAACGTAATCTTTCACATTTTTTTATTGTTATATTAGATCTAAACATAACCTAAATGCATATCAACTGTAAAAATGTTCTACTTTAGATTCTTGTGCATTATATGCTAATGTAAAATAATTAATTTGTACTCATTAATTAAGAGAAATGGGGAAATCATATTCGTAAATTTTGAAAACTTGCAATTTGAATTGGTTATTCAAGGAGTAAACTAATAAAATAACTTTAAAATCTCAATTAATTCTAAGCAAACTAAGTTAAAAAAATGTTAATTTGACAATTATCAATATATATATATATATATATATATATATATATATATATATATATATATATATATATATATATATATATATATATATATATANACAAAAAATAATAATTAAATTCTAAAAACACCCAATTTATTTAATGTAAATTCAATTAAATATATTTATTATTTTATATATTACAACTATGATCTCAATGTATTTAGTAGGAGGCAAACTTAAAATGAAGGAAACGAATAGCTATATGCCTTAAAAAGGAATAAAAAAAAGAAATTAACACCCATAGCTTAATTAATTGTCCATAAAAAGCATGAAATAAAAAATCAATGGAATATAATATAAAGACAAACAAAAGTTACATCGTACTAATTTATTAAAATTAATTTAATTTTTTAAACGAATTGATCGTAGCAATGTGCGTATTTTTTATTAAATTTTACATTAAGTATGATGTATAATAAATAGGAAATCCCCCAATCGTACTCTTTTTCTTCTTTAGTAATTTTTTCTCTAACAAATTTTCATTTAACTTATGCATTGGTTTTGAGAAATAAGATGACAGAAAAATGGTAAGAAATTACTTTTTTATTCTTATACTATTAGAAATGAGGAACCTAAAATAGTTTAATTATATACACATTTGTTATTTTTAGGTTTGCTTCAATTTCTTCTTTGTTCTATTCACTTTTCATCTATGTTCTTTTTTATTTTCCATGAATCCAAACATAGTCATAATTTTATTTTTCTTCTACTTTCTATTATATCTCAAATTTTATTACTGATAACTATGTATATTTTTTTTATTTCTAGGTTGGAAGACATATTTCCAACCCATATATAAAGTGGTGTGTCTTATATCTTAAAATTTATAAATTGATTTTTATCGTAATTTGATTTGATAAAATTGATATTTAATTTATTGTTATAGGAATTGTATTGTTAAATTGACACACATTTAAAATTATTATTTAGATATAGTGATCTTAATTAGGGGTGTTCAAAAATCGTCCAGACCATTTAGCCCCAAACCAGTCCGAACCAAAATTGATCGGTCTGGATGGTATTTTTATTGTTAATGGTCGGTTCGATCCTCCTTTTAGAGAGGACCGAAATTTCAGACCGGTCTAAAATTTTCGTTAGTTCTGGATTGACCGACCGGTCTGACCGTTTAATATATTTATGTAATTTTTTTAGGGTTTTAGGTTATTTCTCTTCTCTCCCTCAGCTCAGTCAGATCTTCTCCTTCTTCGTGTCTCGCCTTCAGCCAATGCATCTCGCGTCTCGCCTCCAACATCCCCTCTCGCATCTCGCCTTCAGCCAGTGCCTCTCACTTCTCACGACTCTGCCTCTCACCTCTCCCTCTCCCTCAGCTCAGTCCCTCTTCACTCTCTCTCCCGAATCTCTCTTTCTCTCAAGCCTATCTCTCGAAGCTCTCTCTTGCAGATCTCTCTCCCAAAGCTCTCTCCCTAAGATCTGAGACGTTCTCCTTCAAGTTTTACCTCAGATTTGAGATGTTTTCATTTCTCCTCTCTCCCTCGTCTCAGATCTGAGACGTTCTTGAAGCTTCTCAGATCATGCATCGTGGATATGAAACGATGATGGTTTGTTCGTGTTCGATGGTCTGTGAAGGAGGTCAAAAAATATGTTCGGGTCTGGTCTGTTTGTTCTGTTTATACGTCATTTTATTTATGTTTCAGTTTATCGTAAAATATGTATTTAGATTGTAAATAGCTCTGTTTATGTTTCAGATCTGCATGATTTTGAGTACTTTTGGTAATCTGATATCTGTATGATTTTTTTAGTTGAACTTTTGATTTACACAGTGTAATACGAATTTAGTTGGTTTAAATATGATCTGGATCTGATTTTAGTTGATTTAGTTGATTTTAGTTTATATATGTTCACGAACGGGTTCTGATTTAATTGATTTTAGTTGATTTAATCGATAATAGAGAGTGACGTTAAAGGCTCAGCCTTTAGTCTGTAAAATCCGTTCGATCCGACCGTTGATGTTCAGTCTGGATGGATAGGATTTTTTGCAGTTTAATGATCGGTCTGGTCCTCCATATAGAAGGAACGTAATTTTCGGTCTGGTCTAGTTTTTCTCTAAAAATCTGACCAGACCGACCGTTGAACATCCTTAATATTAACTAGAACTAATTAGTCCATCAATTTATACATATATTTAATTATTTGATAGCTTTTGTGGGATACTCTTTTATATAATTATTTTATTTATTGTTTTGTTTTATTATATTGAAGAAGTTATTTGTGCTTTAATTAAAATAGATAAAAAAATTTGGCACTTTCTTTTTTCTTTCGTGTGAGTTAGTAGTTAAATTGGTAAGGATGTTACAACCAAATTGGTATTTTAAGTAAATAAGTTTGAAGCCTTTAAACTCCATTAAAATATCATACAAAAGAGATATTTCACCTATCTTTTATTTACTTCCTTTAAATAATTTTATAAATAGTTTACAAATTATGTTTATAATGTTGTGCAACTAAAAATGTGAATGTCCGTAAAAGTTAATTTCAAGATCTTTTATATATTATTTATTTTTTAGATAATAATAATTTATAAAATTTATATTGTGCAACATATGTGTTATTAGCAGCATAAAATTTAAAATCTATTAACGGATAATTATTCTTATGAAGGTAAAAAAATTGATGAAATAAGTTTTTTTCTGTAATATTCAAAAAGGAATGTTTTGTATTATAATTTAAAACATCTAACTCTCAATTCAAACATATTATTTTATGTGCACTATATCTAATGAGTCACTATGTTAACGCAAGACACGGTGTTTGATGATGTCTCCTATTTTCTTAACTAGAGACTAGGGGTGTGTAGAATTTTTACGAACCAACTGAACAGAATCGGTTCAGTCGATTCTTTTTCTATGGTAATTATAATCGATTTGGTTAATTTAAGTAACCGAACTTTCGGTTCAATTATATTTTACAATAAACATGTAATCGGTTTGAACCGATTATAACCATCTTTTAATATACCTATATAAATTAAATATAAAATATTAAAAACTTAATAAATTAGACATAAATTAGACATATATATATATATATATTAATTGTGTTGAGTGTTGATATTTTCAATTTAATGATTTTTGCTATTTTTTCTAAAAATTTAATAATTGAAGTTGAACCGGTTACAAGTAATCGAACCGAATCAATTACTTCAGTTTCATTCGTTTCGGTTCTTTTGGTTACACCGGTTCGGTATTTTAGGTAACCGGTGAATTCAGTTCGATTACAAAAATATTTTACTAACCGATCGAACCGAACCGTGCACACCCCTATCAGAGACATATAGTGTGATTGATATGTTATTTAATTTAAAATACAATATAAATTTAAACTCATAAATATTAAAATCAGTACATTGTCTTTTATTATATTAGAAGGAAGAAATGAAATGAATATACTTTTTTCTATACATGTAATTAGTGAATCATGAAAAAATTAGACATATCACATACCGCGCATGAATATTTTTACTAATATTTATATATGTTGTTATTCTTCTCCTCTCTATATCTACAAGAAAAAACTTTTCTCCTCACCTGTGAAAAAATGTCCCTCGTTACAATCGATCAGTGATGAATAAGTTTCAGTCTCTTTCTTTTTTTAATGTTTAATATATTTATTGATTGCCATTAAAGTCCAATGGAGATCATTGTCCAACTCCATAGGATAATTCCACCCTTATGAACCCTCTGATCACATACGAATGATCCAGATCGTAGGGTGTGTAGTCGTTTCGGTTCAATTTTTAGCATAAAACTTGCCGCTGCCGAATTTCATGGATTGGGCATAGCAGAATTGAACTGACCACTAAAGTGTATATAAACTAGAATTGAACCGACCACTAAAATGTATATAAACTAAATTGACGGTGAAACTCGGTCTATTCGATTTAAGTTTCACGGTTCAGCAAAGAATTTAATCAGACACATTTTGTAAGAACCAAAATTTTCTGTTACTAATTTAATTATTGTTAGATTAATTTTGTGATGTAGTAATCGATCTTATTAATTTATATGTGCAAGTGTTTTTGTAAGATATGTATAATATCGAGAATGAGGTATTAGTAGTTTTTATTAAAATAATGTCCGGTATAGCTATAGACATTTTTTCATTATAAATTTTATCTTTGTATGTATATGTAATCATAATAAAGGGAAACTTTGTTCAAAGATTGATGTGGTGACTAATTCATTTCGAATTTTTAACCTCTAAAACTGATTTCATGATCTAAATATATATCTCTTCAACTTTTGATTTTATGGAGCTTTTAAAATCTAATTTCCAACAGATTTTTGGGAAGTGTATTTCTTTAAAGTTTCAATCTCTTTTTTTTTAACTAGCAAATAGTTAAAAATAAACTACAAAGCACAGGACATCCAGAATACAAGGAGGACTGACGAAAGACCAAAAACGACAAGTCACAACTCCCGTTGTTTCCCGTAGCGCCATCGAAGTTCAATTTCAGACAGCCACTGCCCGGTTTGACCCAAGATCTACTGCCTGGAGTCGAGAGAGAAGCCGTTGGAGAGGTTCCAGTTAGCTATAGAAAATTGTCCACCCAAATTGAAATATCAACATTATCGAAGGGGAACTATCATGGAGGGTTTCAATCTCTTTTAGTAGGACAAAGTCAAAATTTAAAGTTTAACCAACCCACCCCACCCCACTCCCTCATTGAACTCGTAACCACCCTCCACCACTCTTAAGAGTAATTTTCCTTCTAAGCTTGTAATCTCTCTAGTTCCAATTTGTAGTTTTTATCACTTTGGGAGATTACCATCATTAAACTGCTTCCCATTTTCTCTTTGAACCATTTTTTATTAACTCCTTGGAATAATTGTTCTCTCCCTCTCGGTTTCTGTCCAACTGTGAACAGTCATCCTCTTGAATTCCAAATTCTATCTCAACAACACAAGTTTAGTTGAGTGCCTAATCCTATTGAAATAAATGAGTTTAAGGTAAAAATCATCATCTTGGAATGTTTTCCTTCTGAATTATATTCTAATTCTTGACTCAAAATTTGGTTCCTTGCAACATTCCCTTTCAACCCAAAGGAAGAACAAACTATTTATAATTATTCTTAATTTTAATTACTTTTTTTTGTGTAAAACTCAACCTTAAATGCGATTTCCTTCAAAAATACTTTAAGTAAGAAATTTTTATCGAAAAACCATATGATTTTATTATAGAAAATCATTGTTATCTGAATTTAGTGTTCTGATGCGTATTGCAAATAGAATAAAAATTTATTGTTGTAGATTACCGGTAAAAAATCTGACAATAAAGGGAAACTTTTTTCCTTTACTAAGTAGTTAATGGTAAAAAATTCTGAAAAAAATCTTACTAATATATAAGACATTATTGTAGAAAAATATTGTTAGACTTTTTTATCGAAAAGCCATATGATTTTATTATAGAAAAACATTGTTACGTATTTCGAATCTAGTGTTCTGAATCTAGTGTTCTGATGCATACTGCAAATAGAATAAAAATTTATTGTTGTAAGTTACTGGTAAAAAATCTGACAATAAAGGGAAACTTTTTTCTTTTACTAAGTAGTTAATGGTAAAAAAATCTGAAAAATTCTTACTAATATATAAGACATTATTGTTGTTCGTGTAAAGATTTCGTAACTTCAAAAATTTATTTGCATGGTCAAAAAATTTCTCAAATCCCCTTTAGAAACCATAAAATTGGAAGCAGACCACTTAAATTTCATGACTTCGTTTTCAATATAAACACCATCATTTTGACCAAAAAGTTTTACGATAGTGTTTCATCATACATATATATAGTGGAATTTAATATCGAACTAGTCGTTGGAACTGGTCTTATATCTAAGGCTCCATATCGTATAGCACCTGCTGAAATGAAGGAACTCAAAGAACAACTCCAGGAGTTACTGAACATGTTTTGTGAAGAAGAAAGATGGATCCATAAGACTATGTATAGACTACAAAGAACTGAACAATGTCACTATTAAGAATAAATATCCTCTACCCCGTATAGAAGATTCATTTGACCAGCTTCAGGGAGCTTGTCTTCTCTAAATTTGATCTACGATCTAGGTATCACCAATTGAGACTAAAGAATGAAGATATTCCAAAAACTATGTTTCATACACGATATGGCCATTATGAGTTTTTGGCCATGCTGTTTGGGTTGACTTATGCTACGACTGCATTCATGGACTCGATGAACATAATTTTTCAGAACACTAGTTTGGATTTTAAAAGACCAAAAGTTGTATGCCAAGTTTAGTAAGTGTGAGTTTTGGTTATAAAAAATTGCTTTCTTGAGGCACATTTCTAAGGAGTGAAATATATTGATCCTACAAAGATAGCCGCAGTGATGAATTAGACTCTGTCCAACCAATGTTAAATATATTATAAGCTTCTTAGGGTTAGCAGACTACTATCGAAGATTCGTTGAAGGTTTTTCTAAGATTGTTACACCTCTAACTAAGTTGACAAGGAAAAATACACGGTACCTTAGTTAGGAGAATGCGATAAGAGTTTTCAAGAACTTAAACAAAGGTTGGCGACAACACAAGTTGTTACAGTACCCTCAGAAAGTGATGATTTCATTATCTATAGTGATGCATCATGTGTAGGTTTAGGTTGTGTATTGATGCACCATGAAAAGGTCATTGCCCATGCATCACAACAGTTAAAACGTTATGAGCAAAACTACCCAACCCATGATTTGGAGCTCACAGCAGTAGTTTTTTCTTTGAAGATTTGGCGTCACTACCTCTACGGGTCAAAGGTAGAAATATATACAGATCACAGAGTTTAAAGTACTTGTTCACACTGAAAAAGCTTAATATAAGGCAACGTAAATGGTTGGAGCCTGTTGAGGATTATGACTGCGTCATTAACTATGATCCTGGTAAGCCTAATGTAGTAGAAAATGCACTTAGTAGGAAATCAGGTGTTTCAACCACTCTCATTACTTCTCAACGGTCTATTCAAAATGATATTGAGAGGTTGGAAATGGAAATTTTGGTTTAAGATGCTACAGCTAAACTGGCACACTTAACAGTCAAACATACACTTCAAGAGAGAATTCACGACGCCTAGCATGGGGATTCTATATTAATAAAGATTATATCAAAATTAAGATATGATAAGTGGATAAACTTTTTAGTTTCAAGTGACAGTATACTCAAATTCAATAATAGAGTGGTAGTACTTAATAGCGTGGATCTAAGAAATATATACTAAATGAAGTGCACACCCTCCTTATTCTATTCACCTAGGTAGTACGAAGATGTATTATGATTTACGACCACACTTTTAGTGGAATAATATGAATGTGGTGTAGCAAAGTTTGTGGAACAGTGCCTTACTTCCCAACAAGTGAAGGCTAAACGTCAACGTCCGTCTGGCCTTTTACAACTCTAGAGATACCCGAATGCAAATGGGAACATATTTTGATAGATTTTGTATCGGGTTTATCGAAGTCTGTGAAGGGATTAGATAGAATTTAGGTTATAGTCAATCGATTGAATAAGTCTGCTCACTTCCTGCCAGGCTGTATAATCTTTTCAGTAGAAGATTTGGTGGTCTTCAATTGAGACTAAAGAAGGAAGATATTCCAAAAATTGCGTTTCATACATGATATGGCCATTATAAGTTTTTAGTCATGCTGTTTGGGTTAACTTATGCTACAACTACATTCATGGACTTGATGAACATGATTTTTCAAGAGTTTTTGGATCAGTTTGTTATTATCTTCATTGATGACATCCTTATTTACTCAAAGTCTCAAAAGGAGCAAGAAAGACACCTCAAGACTGTAGTTGGGATTTTAAAGGACCAAAAGTTGTATGCCAAGTTTAGTAAGTGTGAGTTTTGGTTATCCAAAATTGCTTTCTTAGGGCAAATTGTTTCTAAGGAGGGAAATCTGTTGATCCTACAAAGATAGAAGCAGTGATGAATTAGACTCGTCCAACCAATGTTAAAGATATTAAAAGCTTCTTAGGGTTAGCGTGCTACTATCAAAGATTCGTTGAAGGTTTTTCTAAAATTGCTGCACCTCTAACTAAGTTGACAAAAAAAAATACACGGTACCTTTTGTCAGAAGAATGCGATAAGAGTTTTCAAGAACTCAAACAAAGGTTGGTGACAGCACCAGTTGTTACTGTATCCTCATAAAGTGATGGTTTCGTTATCTATAAGGATGCATCACGTGTGGGGTTAGGTTGTGTATTGATGCACCATGAAAAGGTCATTGCCCATGCATCACATCAGTTAAAAAGTTATGAACAAAACTACCTGACCATGATTTGGAGCTCGCAGCGGTAGTTTTTGCTTTGAAGATTTGACTCCACTACCTTTACGGGTCAAAGGTAGAAATATATACAAATCATGAGTTTAAAGTACATGTTCACACAGAAAAAGCTTAATATGAGGCAACGCAGATGGTTGGAGCCTGTTAAGGATTTTGACTCCGCCATCAATTACGATCATGGTAAGGCTAATGTAGTAATAAATGCACTTAGTAGGAAATGAGGTGTTTCAGCCGCTCTCATTACTTCTCAACCTCGCCATCAATTGCAAGGTTGGAAATGGAAATTTTGGTTCAAGATGTTACATCTAAACTCGTACACTTAACAGTCAAAACTACACTTCAAGTAGAATTCAAGACACCCAGCACAGAGATGTTATATTAATAAAGATTAGATCAAAATTAAGATATGAGAAGTGAACAAATTCAATAATAGAGTGGATATGAGAAATATATACTAAATGAAGCGCACACCCTCCTTATTCTATTCATCTTGGTAGTATGAAGATGTATCATGATTTAGGACCACACTTTTGGTGGAATAATATGAACGTAATGTAGCAAACTTCGTGGAACAGTGCCTTACTTACCAATAAGTGAAGGCTGAACGCTAGCGTCCATCCGACCTTTTGTAACCTCTAGAGATACTTGAATGTAAATGCGATCACATTTTAATGGATTTTGTATCGGGTTTATGGAAGACAGTGAAGAGATTTGATACAATTTGGGTTATAGTCAATCGATTGACTAAGTCTGCTCACTTCCTGCCAGGCCGTATAATGTTTTCAGTAGAAGATTTGTTGTAGTCTTCAAGAAGCTTTGGGTACCCAAATTAATTTTAGTACAGTTTGTCACCCTTAAACGGATGGACAGACTGAAAGGATCATTCAGACACTTGAAGATATGCCCACAGTGTGTGTCTTGGACTTTCAAGATAGTTTGGAGTAATCAACTGCATCTTGTTGAGTTTGCATACAATAATAGTTATCAGGCAATAACCAGGATGGCTCCATTTGAAGCTTTATATGGACGAAAGTGTCGATCTCCTATCCATTAGGATGAAGTTGGTGAAAGAAAATTACTAGGCCAAAAAATGGTTCAACAAGTGAATGATACTATTTGTAACATTTGAGAAAGAATTAGAACTGCTTAGATTTGTCAAAAGAGTTATGATGATCGTAGGAAAAACTTAGAATATGAAGTGGGTGATAGAGTGTTTATAAAGATAGCTCCCATGAAGGAAGTTATGAGATTTGGGCATTTGGCAAGAAAGGAAAGCTTAGCCCTCGTTTTATTGGTCCTTTCAAGATTCTAGTAGGGGTGCTCACAGTCATTTCGGCTGGTTTTTAATGAAAAATTTGGACCGAATCGAGAATCACAGTCTTCCTATATGGAGGACTGAACCGACCCTTTTTGCATATAAAAACCAAACCGACCAGACCGACAATCATCCGGTCGGTTCAGTCAGGTTATTCGATCCTAAACTCTAAAGAGTTGCTTAAAATCCTGAAACCCATACATAAACAGAAACACATCCGTATACACATGAAAACCCATTTGAGACTTATTAAAAGATACAACTTTGTATAACAAGCAAACAAAATATCACTCACACATGAAAAATAAAAGAAAACTATAGATTTGTTGGAATATGACATATACACGATCATCAAAGTTTATCAGTCATAAACTATTGTAAAATCTCATAAGCTCAATGCTAAGCAAATTTCTCCTTTTATGTAAGAGTTCTCCTTTAAAAAGGATGTTTTAGATTGAATGCTCCTCTCCAATTTGTCAAAAAATAAACAAAAAAATTCAAAAGCTCAGAAAACCATCTCTAAAATCTAACCCAACAAGAAAGTGTAAAAATACTGGAACTCAAATACCTAAACAAAAAATCACAGAACACTTATAGTATAATCAAAGAAGAAATAGTTGAAAGCAAAGACGAACAAATACCTAAGAGAAGGTCTAGGGGATGAGAGAATGCACTTTGAGCAACTCACTTCTAGCGATGATGTCTAGCGATGAGAGAACTCAGAGAAAGGTCTGGAGTTGAGAGAGGAGGTGGTGATCGAGTTTAGGTAAAGCGTTGAGAGAGGATGTGGTGATTGATTTAGGAGAGAGAGAGAGGTAGGGTTTGACAAATAAAAGATATATATATATATATATATATATATATATATATAGTAGTTNTATAGACCAAACCGCCCATTTATAAAGGACTGATCATCCAAACTGATCAACTTCAGTTTGTTTTGGTCTGGGTTACACGGTCTGGTCAGTAACTGCACACCCCTAGATTCTAGAACGGATTGGAGTTATGGCGTACCGTGAGGCACTACCTCGGGCCTTAGTTTGAGAACATAATGTATTTCATGTACCGATGCTGCATAGGTATATTACTGAACCATCACATATTTTGAGTTATGAGACGCTTCATCTACAAGAAGACCTAACTTATAAAGAAGTTTCAATTCAAATACTTGACAAAAAAACTGAAGTGTTACAAACCAAGGAGGTTCATTTAGTAAAGGTATTTTGGAGGAGCAATGAGATTGAAGAAGCTACATGAGAATGTGAAGAAGAAATCTGAACTGTTTATCCAAACCTTTTTCAGGATTGACCCTGATTGATTTTCGAGGACGAAAATTTTAATATGGAGGGGAGAATGTAAGAACCGAAATTTTTTGTTATTAGTTTGATAGTAGAGGGAAACAATTTTATTTTATTAAGTATTTAATGGCAAAAAATTCTGAAAAACTTCCTACTATTATATGAAGCGTTATTATTGCTCGTGTAAAAATTTCATAACTTTAAAAATTGATTTACATGGTCAAAATATTTCTCAAATCCTCTTTAGAAACCAGAAAATTGGGAGCATACCACTTTATTTTCAATATAACGACATCGTTTTGATCAAAAAAATTTACAGTAGTTTTTCATCATACATATATATAGTTGTGTAAATTTTCATAATTTTTAGATCAGATATGTTATACCAAATGAGTAGTCAAACTTCAAAATCTGAATCTCATTTTTCTTCCAGACATACCATAGTTGAAGATTATTTTGGATAGGAAAATACATTTGAAAAGTTATAAACTTTTAAACCAAGATCTGTGAGACATGTATTAGCATTTGGAATTAATATTTGTAGGTTTTCATCTTCAGTACAATTTATAATGAAGTTTCAAAACTAGGCATCAAAACTTTTTTTTTCGTTAGTGTTTGAAAAACATCTAATAATAGGGATTTTTCTTTATCCATTTAGGACTTGAACTCTAGGAATTTACAGAGATGTATAAGGTAAGTGGAATTTATATATGTAACTGTTTGAATTGTATGTCTGAAAATTTATGTCTGAATATGTAACTGTTTGAATTGTATTGTAACTGGTTGAATTTACAGAGATGTATAAGGTAAGTGGAATTTACATATGTAACTGTTTGAATTGTAACTGTTTGAATTGTATGTCTGAAAATCTATTTCTATTTTTTAATGTATAGTGTTATTTGATGTTATCTTTGTTCTTGTTATTGTTAAATTATGATGTTGATGTATCATGTTAGTTCATATGTTTGATACTTAATATATGCTATAAGATACGAAATATGTTGTATGAAGGCACGAAATAAATTGCTCTGTGCCATTAGAGTTATGTGCATATTATTCTGCTATGTTTGTATTGTCCTTCAGGAAAGGTCTATGTTTGCCTAATCCTTAGGGGGAGAGAGTCTATGCTATATGCTCTGGTTAGTTTTATGGGAAGCCATTTTGTAATTGGTTCCACCTCCTTAAAGGTGCAGATTTGTACGCATGAGAAATATCACTTGTACTTACATCACAAGCTAATAATTGCCGACGGGTAATATCTATTCTGGATGTGGTGTCGAGTTATAATGGAAGTTGGCCAGTGAACCTTATAAGAAAGATCTGAAAGCTATGCGTGTGATACATTTCGTATGTGACTATTTATGCTGGTCTATGTTACAAATGTGAGATTTTGCTTACTGAGTATATTTTATAAACTCACTCCATTTTATTACAAAATTTCAAATGATGATAACAATGACGATGGGTTTATTGTCGAAGAGGTCTAGAGTCTCTAACAACGGATAAGAGTTGATGAATCTTTTTAAAAGTCTTTAGAAAATATCTACTTGATGTGTAATGTTTTATTTTAATTAGTTTTTGAATTTCTAAAACACATACTCTTAAGTTCTTAAATGACTTTAAGTAAAAAAAATTATGTATTTAAAGGTTTGATAAAGTATTTGATTTTCCTTAATGTATTATGTTTATTTAGCATGAGTTAATAAATAAAAAAATTTAACCTATCTGCCGTGATGTTTTGGTAAAATATTAAACTAAAACTTAGTTGAATTTTCAGAGTGCTATCGTTGATGGAACCATTTATGCGCTCCCCCTCCTTGCGATACATGGATTCCATGCCCTAAGATTCGGGTCCACAAACATTATTCTTGTAAATCTAGTAAGGAGTGGAGAGAAATTTGATTTTGCATCTGGAGCTCGTTGTCCTCAATAGTTGACTCAGAATCGTTCCAATGGTCCATTGCTATACAATCACACAATTTATTACTCTATTCCTAACAAAAAACATCGCAACCCTAAGTCATGGCACAAACTTCTAAAGTTCAAAAAAAAGTTTCCTTAAAATATTTTGTTTATAGACTCCAAAAGTCAGAAAAATCTCTATAAGAATATTTTGTCTATAGAGCCATTTTGTTTATGTGGAATGAGAGACCACTTAAGACTATAAGTTGCTTACTGTAAGAGCTTATTAGAGTGCGAGATGAGATACCCAATCGAGGATGATGTACTGGAAACACCAATCACATCGTGAAGCAATTTCAAAAGCTGCACCCACTGAATTTTGATGGGACCTCAGTCGACCCCCTAGTGGCTGAGGAATGGATGGAAGAGATTGAGACAACTTTCTCCTTTTTAGAATGTACCGATCAACAGAAGATTTCCTGTGCCATCTTCATGCTGAAGAAAGACGCTCGTCATTGGTGGGGGATGACTCAACGTACATGGTCTATGGAAGAGAATTTGATAACGTGGAATCATTTCAAGGAACTATTATGTGAGAAATTCTTTCCTATTACCGTGAGGCAGTAGAAGGAAGCAAAATTTATTCTGCTTAGTCAGGGTGATATGACTTTCATGCAGTATGAGAGGACATTTGAAGATTTATCATGGTTCTCTCCGCATCTTGTTTATACTAAGGAATGGAAGGCTCGTCAGTTCGAATGTGGACTTAGGTCAAATATTCACAAGCACATTGTTGTGTTGAAAAGGAAGACATAAGCAGATGTTTTACAGGCTGGACAAATTCTATCAAAAAATGCTGGAGCATCGAACACTGTTGACCGTCAAATCTCAAACCCACATAAGAGAAAATTCCAGGGGAACACCAATGAAATGGTCAATCATTCCAAGAAAACATACACAATGAAGTAGAGGGAAACAATTTTCTTTTACTAAGTAGTTAATGGTGAAAATTTTTTTACTACTACATAAGCCATTATTGTTGTTCGTGTAAAACTTTTGTAATTTTATAAATTCATTCGCATAGTCAAAACATTTCTCAAATCCCTTTTAAAAATCAGAAAATTGGGAGCACATCACTTCAATTTCATGGCTTCGTTTTCAATGTAAACGACATCATTTTGATCCAATTACAGTAGTTTTTCATAAAATGTATATATAGTTGTATAAATTTTCATAATTTTTAGATCAGATATGTTATACTAAATGAGTGGTTAAACTTTAAAATATGAATCTCATTTTACTGCCAGACAGACCATAGTTAAAGACAATTTTGGACAGGAAAATACATTTGGAAAACTATAACCTTTTAAACCAAGATCTATGAGACATTTATTAGCATTTGGAGTTACTATTCATCTTCGGTACAATTTATAATGAAGTTTCAAATGTAGGCATCAAAACTTTTTTTTTCGTTAGTGCTTAAAAACATCTAAGAATATGATTTTTTTTCTTTATCCTTTCAGGACTTGTACTTTAAGAATTTGCAGAGATATATAAGGTAAGTGAAATTTGCATTAACTGTTAGAATTGTATCTCTAAAAATTTTATAATGGAACTCTATTTATGTTTTGTGACGTATAGTGTTCTCTGATGTTATCTTTATTATTGTTATTGTTAAATGATTATGTTGATGTTATTATGTTAGGTTATATGTTTGATACTTAATATAAGTTATAAGATAAGGAAAATATCGGATGAATGCATGAAAGAAATTGCTATGTTCTATTAGAGTCACATGCCCGCCTTTCTACTATGTTTGACTTCTCCTTCTGGAAAGTTCTATGTTTGTCTAATCTTTAGGGAGAGGGTCTATGTTATATGCTCTGGTTAGTTTTGTGGGATGACATTTTGTAACTGGTTCCACCTCCTTGAAAGTGCGGAGTTGTACTCGTGAGGAGTGTAATTTGTACTTACCTTATAAGTTAACAATTACTGATGGGTAATCTCTGTTCTGGGTAATTTCTGTTCTGGGTGTGATGACGAGCTCTAATGAAAGTTGGTCAGCGAACCCTATAGGAAAGATCTTAAAGTTATGCTTGTGATACGTTTCGTATGTGATTGTGAGTGTTACTCTGTGTTACATATGTGAGATTTTTCTTACTGAATATATTTTATATACTCATTCCGTTTTATTATAATTTTTCAGATGATGATAACAGTGATAATGAGCTTATTGTCCAAGAGATCTAGAGTCTCTAGAAACAGACAAGAATTGATGAATCTTTCTAAAAGTCTTTAGAAAATATTTACTTAATGTCGTTGTGTTTTATTTTAATTAGTTTGTGAATTTCTAAAACAGGTACTCTATAATTCTTAAATGACTTTAAGTAAATATTTTTATGTATTTAAAGGTTTGATAAAGAATTTGTTTTCCTTAATATATTGTGTTTATTTAGCATGAGTTAGTAAATAAAAAAATTGACCTAGCTCCCACGACATTTTTGGTAAAATACTAAACTAAAACTTAGTTGAATTTTCAGAGTATTACACATTTTTACTAAAAAAACTAGATTTTTCTTGCATTATAATTAAACTCACAATCAATGATCACATCACAAAACTAACAAATCTAAAAAGAAATAAATTCACAACACACTATCCACACAAATAACATGGAAGCTAAAGTTCTAAATTTCCAAACATTCAAAGATGCATCATCAATTAAATCACAACATAAAATATAAACAGAGACTATTTTTGAACCCCCTGAAAACTAAATATTAAAATTCATCTCTCTTCAATCTTCAATCTCTTACCTTTTGTAGGTCATGGTGGCGATGAGGCACCATTATATTGTTCCTGATTGCAACATCAAGGCTTTCATGTAGAGTTCCAGTAGGCATCTAATACAGTACAAACATAATTTTCAGTAAAATACTTAATTAAACTAAGTGAAATACTTACTAAATACCCATAAAATTTTCTATTTCAGTTAAATATACAAATACTCAGAGTATTATGAGGTGAGGTCTCAGAATACTAACAAAAAATACTTGTAATAAAGTACTCACAAACTACTTAGATATTAGTAAAATACGCAGATTTTAGTAAAATACTCACATCTTAAGGGTGAGGTGTGGTCTCAGAAGTAAGGTGAAGAAGAGAGATTAAGACACAATTAGAAGAATTGTGGCCTAAGACAAGGGTGGAAGCACATGAAGGTGAAGAAGAGATCTTGTGCCTGAGATTAAGGTGGAAGCATTTGAAAGTGAAGCACTTAAAGTCGATCGTGCTCGCGGTGCTGCTAAGGGCGTGTGAAGCACCACGATGGAAGCACTAGAAGTTGATGGCGCTTGCGATGCTGCTCGTGGCGCAGCTCTCGGCACTACTCCCAGGCGCTGAGGATAATTAGTAAAATACCAGATTCTGGAACTGGAGAGGGTTCAACTGTGACTCTTTGAGAAATGATAGATGATTTGGACATAAGATATTTTATATAAGGGAATGTTAAGCAGTCACTTCAGTCGACCAATTTGGTTTGATTAGTTCAGCAAAAAATCACACACTCATACCAGATCAGACGGAATTAGAATTTTCTTTCTTTTATCGTTTGGCCTTATTTAGGCCATCTAGATATGCTTAGACGACCATAAGGGTCGAAGTCCTCTATCGTGTTAGATCAAAATCAAAGCCACCTTATCGATGGTTTAAGATGGAAGCCTTTTAGCCCTCATATGTGAACTTAGGTGGTAAGTGGCTAAATATTCTTGGCTAAAGTTAATGTTCTTGAACTTAGGTGGTAAGTGGCTAAATATTCTTGGCTAAAGTTAATGTTCTTGATAGGTGGTAAAAGGCTAAATATTCTTGGTTAAATATCTATGGATAAATCCTCGCACTAATGTTTGGGTAGGTGATATTGTACATGCAAAATTTCACACGACACGTGGTAAGATCTAGATCAAAAACTCCATCAAAGAGAAGATAGAGCGAGAACTGTAGGATCAACTAGGTGGTTTTGAAAAACAAACCAATCAGACGAAAGGACATGGATTACCGATGTGGCAATCCAAAGAGAAGCTAATTAAGACTATTAGATTGATCAAACGGTCAAGATTTACTTAAGTTGTCAATGTTGATAAAATGGATCTCAGAGGAATATTCTGTTGATCATATTCTCAGATAAAATTATATAAGTTGTATCAGATTACATGAAGGCCTAGAAATAGAGGCAAGATGTAACTCCAAAGGGAACACAACAACCCTCAACGCCCATAAGAAACAAGCTGACTATGCAGCTTGAATTAGCCTTGTAAACCATTTTTTCAATAATGAAATACTATCAAAGTCTCCTCATGGTTTTTCTTTCCTTTAAGGATTTTCCACATAAATCATGATGTATTTATTCTCTCATTCACTCTCTAAATTATTCTCTATATTTTCATATATGATGTAGGAAATTCACGATAGATTATCAAAGACGGTGAATTATTTCCCTTACATTTGGTGATTTCATTGAGAGTGAGAGAAAAAAACTCGAGAAATTCCTACCAAAACTAAATCAAACGCCCCCTCAACAACGGAACCGGAAGTGAAAAATGGTAAACTTGTTCCTTGTTTATTCGATTAACGTTATTGTTGGCCTATGTCTTTTACGCCATTATTATTCGAAATAAAGAATCACTACTACAAAATTGGGCTTCTGTGACAGCCGAGTAAACATTTCTATGACAGCTTCTATAAAGCTGTCACAAAAAACGCGGTGGTGAGTGAAATTTTGATGTTTTGTCTAACATGACATGTTTAAATTAAATTGTCATAACATGTTTACCTATTATGACAGTTTAAAATTAAACTTCTCATGACAAAAAATAGACGCTATAATTAATGATAGTAATTTTTGTTACTAGCATCTTTTTATAAGTTTCTTATAATTCTGAAAATGACACTTTATCATCTAACCCTAAATAATTTTCTTCATCTTTATATCATTTTCAGATCTGGGAGGTGACTCTCTCGCCCTTCTCTTCTCTCTGTAGAAGACTCCTCGTTCCCTCCCTCAGCCCCTCCCTCGTTCCCTCTTTCCATTTTGGTAGAAAATTGGGAAACCCTAGTTAACTGATTCTTATTAGCATATGAGACAACTACATAAACCCTAGGTGGTGATGCACCTCTCAATCAAGGAGAATCCCTACGAAGAAACTCAAAGATGACAAATTTGGAGGAGACTCTCTTTGTGTGTGTATGTCTCTCTCTCTCTCTCTCTCTCTCTCTCTCTCTGAGACTATGTCCATTCAATGTCAACGCGTGTGGCTTTTCTATATGTTGAAAAGAGAACAAGAGTAGTGATTTTGTGAATTAGGACTTTTAGGGTTAAATAAAGATGATTGAGAGGAATCTAATGTTGTTGTTGCTTTTTCTTATGGTTATTTCTTTGAATATTCTCTACAATGATCACCTCGGTACTTTCAAGTCTTCCTCTTGTAAGTCTCCTTCTTTTGGCTCATCTATTTTTCGTTTCTCCTTTTTTCTTTTAATTGTTTTTTATATAAAAAAAATTTGGGGTGTACTGGGTATCGATTTTGTTTTGCATCCATAATTTTGATTATCCATGTCTTCTTTTCATTTTAGAGATTAAAAGACTTGTTTATCTGTCTCTAAATTACGTATTTCCATGGAACGATTCTCGCATTAGCATGTTTAAAACGTTTGTGTTTAATCATCTGGAAGATCTTAGGTTGCCTTCTCAAGCTTATTTGAAGAATATTTCTTTCCCTTAACTAATCTTTAAGCATTTAAAGAATGATTGATACTGGAGAAATGAACCAATTTTGTGACTTCGATCTTGTTAATGGTAGAATTGTAAGTAAACACTTATGCTATGTTTATACCTTGGAACTAATGGTGGAACCGGAAGGAAATTGTAGAAAATGGACTTTTCTTGTTTAGTTCAATAGGAATATAGAGAGGAAATTGAAGATAGAAATGAATGAACTTTTAGGCTGTGTTTGGATCTTTGGAAGGTAAATGTGAAGGAATTACATTTCCATTGTTGTTTGGAGTCTTTGGAATATGTAAAGAAAAACAGTGATATGATGAATAACCATGTTAATATTACTGTTCTTTTTTCCTTATCTTTGCAAATTTCCTGAAATAAGACAAAGTTCATATGTTTGTTCATAGGCTGTTGGCAGGAGATTGTTGAATGAAGAAGGTCAACTTAAACTCCAATGCTTATGGAAGTAGAGAGATTTTAAATGTGGTGTAGAACTTATGAATAGAATATATAAGGTTGTTGAAGATGCTTATATATTATTATGACAAAGAGCTTCCCGAGGTTGGTGCTTCAAGCAGCAAGACTTCCTCCAGCATTGATGGCTCGACTCATGGTTTTACTTTTTTTTTCAAATCTTTTCTTCTATTACCTCCTATAAATGTTTTTCCTAATGTGATCCTCATCCTTATGAATATATATACTTTACTGCAGATTTGCAAATTTTAGAATCGAGGGAGAACTATTCTTCTCGAATTCTGTCCATGATGAATGAGGATGATCATAAAGAAAACCCCATTAAATAGGTGACTGACGAAGTTGTCCAAGGACGTATTGGCGTTACCTCATGGAAACGTGATACTACTAGTGAGGATGAAAAACAATGGAGGCAGTTGAATTTTTCGATAATTAAGGTAAAGCGTCTTCTAAGGTGGTGCGAATTTCTTCTTAATTTTGTATTGACTTGTTTATACTCAATTTCTTACTCAATGGGAATGGAGGTGGCTCAATAAAACTCTTTGATGCAACCATAGTTGCTTTCATTCTTGCTAACTGTTTTCAGGAATTGTTATGTCTGAGATTTACTGTTTTTCTTTAGTTCCTTTTATTTATGTTGATTTTGATGTTTGGTGGTTGGCTATAATGATAATTATTTACATCTGTAGAATAATTTCTCCCAGTATGACAAGTACTCTTGATTCTGTTTTTATGCGTTGTTTTAGCGCCAAATTAAATGTACAAAATTATTTACACACCTCTTTCAAAACTTCTTGCATTTAAAAATTATAGATTGTTTGATTTTTTTCTAAATTAGAGGTTGTAAGGTTTAGCTCACCTCCCTCCCTCCACCCTTGGATGATTTAAACTCTATTATGTTTAGCATTGTTTGTAGAAGCTTCCTGAATATCATCTCTCTTTCTCTCTATATACATCAAAGGTCTCATACAACTTGGTCATCGTTTCACGTTTTGGATGCTATAAACTTCTATGTTCACTTACTTTATGTTAAAAGTTTAACTTTGAATAGTGTATTTTTTATAAATATTTGTGAAGCCTCTCAAATTGTATTAGTTACTTTAGAATTACAATATGTTATTGACTTTATGGTAATTGGTAAGTTGATTTTGAAGATATGCATCTGATAGAAAATTTCTTTAATCGTACGTGCATCCTAATCAATTGAGTTCCTATTTTTTATTTTCTTCATGTCATGGGTTGCCCATATCTGTAACTGATTTCTCTGTGTTGTATGCAACCTTTTATGTTTCTTGTTGCTTTGTTTAGTCGATCATGGTTTTGCTATTGGATTCTGCACTCAATTGCTTTACTAGACGAGTCTCTTGATCCTGAATTTAAAAGGAGAACTGTTGAGTTTCTTGAACGTTGTCAGGTACGGACTTTCCTTCAGCTGAAACTATATTTTTTGTTGCTTCAGGCTTTTTCAATTGCTGACTAGAAACGCATGTTAAAAATTTCAATATGATCTTAAACTCATACATATTTTAGCATGACCTTCCCACTGCATTGTCGCTTCTATTTTATACTTCCAAGACCCAAATGGTGGATATGGAGGAAAACCTAGACAGGCAAGTAAAAATATTCTCCTTTTTAGGAATGCACTTTTCAATTGGTAACATTTTCAATTTTCAGATTAAGTTGGTAATAGTTGATATGAATTTTTATTTTTTAAGAAGGAAATTGGATACGATGTCCAGTTTTCAATGTAACCTGAAAATTGGTTTACTGCACCTTTTTCGCATTTAAGTGAATATTGGTCATTGGTTTTTAAACAACGTGACACTAGAAATTGGCTTATCTTAGGTTAGAAAATGATCATGACTTTTATTTTCTATAATATATTTATCTTGAAAGTTTTTTCTGTTAATTTTCTCATTGGCATCAGTGTGCATCTGCAAAACAACACCTAAAGTTGCTCGTTGTTTCATTTAGGAATTTCGACCTCTCTTGTTCATGATGAAGTGTTGAGCTTTTCTTGTTTATCTTTTCCCACTAACACAATAATAAATATGTATGTTATTTTTTCCTAGATGCCTCATCTTATAACAACTTATGCTACAGTTAATTCTCTTATTACTTTGGGTGGTCTTGAATCTTTGTCATTAATTAATAGGTGGTCAGTTTATGTCCCTTTAAAACAAAACTTTCACAACGCATTGAGTGGTTTTCGCGGGAATTGACATATTAATTAGAACTTCCTTCAGGCAGAAGCTTTACGAGTTCTTGCTGCAAATGAAACACCCTAGTGGAGGCTACGGGTCTGTCATTTTATTTTCTCTCTCCATAGTTGCTTTATTTTCTCTTTTTTGTTTGGTTAATATAGATTTTAGTAGTATAAGTTTATGTTCATGATAATGTTCAATTTGGAACTTAGTATTCATAATGTTTTATGTTGAGAAATCTTTTGTGTGTATGGTGCCATGAAACAGAATTTAATGATAAATCATTAGTCTTCCATCTTTTATGATTAATACTGTTTTTCCCCTGCTTGATTGTGATCTAATAATATGGGTTTATATCTTCTGCTGGTTTGCTTTATGATGCTTGTGTGAAATGAAACATAAGTATAATATGTCTTATAAAAAACAAGTCTTCCTACCAGTCTCTGCACGAGGACAATCCTTAGACATCAATTGCACTTACACACTTTGAAACTAAAGCTCAATTGTTTTTGTATAGTTAGTATCATCTTCACAAGTTTGATACATTAAAAGTTAGACTTCTCTACTATCTAAAAATATAAACTTCTTTACTTTGGGGGGGGGGGGTGAATGTAATTGTTTTCTTTTGCATAACTTATTATCTACTTCTTGTAATGTTAATGTTCAAAGTTGGATTGTTCTGGAAAAAGTAATCATTTTTATGTCATGTATTCGATTGGATATATAAGCTATATCTTGCTTTCGTTGACTTATGTACTGTCCATCATTGGTATAGTTGTAGACTTTTCTGTCTTAGCAATTTGTGAGCTCTTTACCCACTCGAAGCCTATTCTGATTTTGTCATTTCCTCTTCTATTCTGATTAGACACAATAAGTAGTATATGTGTAATTGTTGAACTCTTACCTCTAGAAATTATTTCCCTCTGTGCTTATCCTTTTCTTCTTAAGCAACCTCTCACATATTTGATAGCTCTTGTTCTTCAGGTACACCTTTTATGGGTTGGCTACAATGATATTGATCAATTGGTGATGATAATATTGATGGGATGAAGAGCGGTCATGAAAAGGCAGGTTTTTCCTTTCCATGACAGATTTTTTAAAATGACCCTTTAGTGACGGGGATTGCCCGTCATTATAGGCGGCCTATAATGACGGGCAATCCCTGTCATTATAGGCGACCCTACAATGACGGGTAATCCCCATCATTATAGGCGACCCTACAATGACGGAAAATACTCGTCATTAAATGTATTTTTATGGCACCTATAATGACGGGCAATCCCCGTCATCAAATATGTTTTTGCGGCACTTTTAATGACGGGGAATCCCCGTCGTCAAAAGTGTTTTGGCTGCACCTTTTAATGAGAGTTTTTGGTAAAATGAGTTTAGATGACAGTCACATCCCCATCATTAAAGGGTTTTGATGACGGTTTTTCACTATAATCTAAGACCCATTATGTAGTAATGAATTTGTTAAAATCAATTTGATGCATGTAAAATAAAATTTTTAATTTTTAATTCAAATCAGAATCTTAAATTATATTTTGAATTTCGAAATATCTTATGTGAAACAATAAGATTGTCATATTTTTAACAATAAAATATCTTATAAAAAGTTTGCTTTGATAAGATTATCCTGAATTTGAATTCTAATTGAAATTTTAAATAATGTTTTGAATTTTGAAGCATCTTATGTAAAACTTGTTATGATAAGATTGTTTTAAATTTTAAATTTTAAAACCAAATCAAATCTTGGATTCAAATTTTGAATTTAAGGTTATCTCAAACTAAAAAAAATCCATCATGATTGATAAATGAAAAAATAATTTCGATCGGTGTATATTCAAAGATCTTCTCTTTTCTTTTTCGTGTGTAAAAGTGCAAGAAAATAAGGGATGAACAAACAACGAGAACGGAAAAAGTCTTGAGAACTGAAAAAATGTCTTGAGAAAGGAAACGAAAATTTTACCCGCATCAAATCATAGCTCAAGATGCTGAGAGCTCAAGCCTCTTCATGCTATTAGTATCAGTATCAGACTGAATGCCGCAAACAACAACGTGAGAAGCCATGGTATCGTCAAGGAAACTCACAGATTCTGAAATGGGAGCTTTAGAAAATCATTCCAACCTTCACAGAGCTAGTAAAGGTTCACCAGCAGTAGTGCTCTTGGACCTGGAACCATTTCCCAGAGCGGGAGTACCCACAACGAGCATAGGAATTGGTGGAAGATGAGGATCAGAATTCAATGCGCAACGGGGACATTGGGAGTGGGAGCTCTGAGCGGGCGGAGCTTGAAGTATCCATTTGGGACCTCTTGTCAACGGGACCAACGAATTTGCTGCAAAGTCTTTTTGTCATCCTTATGCCTGCTTGGGCTTGATCAAACAACTCTTGGTCATCCGATGCGTTAGATGAACTCAAAAAGCTGGAATTGTTAGACGCATAATGGAATAAGTCTTAACAACGGGAAATCATGACAACATGAATGACTATCCACTATGGGGAAGGCAACGAGAGTAGAAAATGAAAACGGGAGCAGGAATCAATTGGGAAATTAAATTTGAAGCACACGGAAATCAATTCGGAGCTCTCGATCAAAAGTTATGATGGTTTTCGCCGGTGCACTTTAGAATTTAATTTGGAGCATTGGGCCAAAAGTTATGGCAGTTTTCATACATGCTGTTCGGAAAGAAGTTATGCAGAACTGTTAACTTTCAGAAATTAAATTGTAAAAATTGGGGCCCGATTACATTTTAAGTCATGTACCATTAGAAAGATACGAAAGTATACTTCTTGGAAAATTTTATGAAATTTGATTTGGAGCTCCCGGTCAAAAGTTATGATGTTTTCGTGCACGCTATTTTGAGATGAAGAATACGCAGAATAGTAAATTTAAAATTATACTGCATCAATTAGTAAATTTTCACATGGCGAATCATATACTATTACGAGGATATGGAAGTTTACTTCTTGAGAAATTTTACGAAATTGATTTTGGAGCTCACAACGAAACGCTATGATGATTTTCGTGAAAGCTATTCGAGAAGCAAAATATGTGAAATAGCCAAATTTGGAAATTAAAATGAATTTATTGAGAGTCAACTACATGACAAATCTTATATCATCGGAAAGAAACAGAAGTCTACTTCTCGGTAAATTTTACAAAATTTAGTTCAAAGATCCTAATAAAAAGTTATGGAAATTCTCGTGGAGAATGTTTAGGAAAGAATACTGTATAGAACTGTCAGCTTCACTATTAAGCTTCACCAACACATCTAAACTTATGAGATAAATCATACGTCACTACAAAGCTATGGAAATATTTATGTGTGGGAAAAAGAAAAAGAAAAGTGAAATGGTGAAACTCCAGCAAGAGCCCGACAGGAAATTTAGGGGTCCTGAGCTTTGCGAAAAGCTTATGTACTTGGGAGTGTCTACGAACATCAATCTCAGAAGAAAACGGGTCTCTAAATTCACCAACAGCTTATGTCCATGAAAGCTTTTGCTTTCTGAAGAAAACAGAAACGAGCTCCTAAGTCACCAAGAGCTTATGTCCATGAAAACTTTTGCTTTTTAAAGGAAACGGAAACGGGCTCATGAGCTCACCAAGAGCTTATGTCCATGAAAAATTTTGCTTTCTAAAGAAAACAGAAACGGATCCCTAAGCTCACAAAGAGCTTATATCCATGAAAGCTTTTGCTTTCTAAAGAAAACAGAAACGGGCCCCTGAACTCATCAAGAGTTCATGTCCATGAAGGCTTTTACTTTATAAACGAAACAGGCTCCTGAGCTCACTAAGTGCTTAAGCCCATGAGAAATTATGTCTGCAGCATCACCCTTTAAAGGAAACCAAAATCAAGAAATCTAAAAGAAGAGAGAATTGCAAAGGAAGAATGTCTCAAGACGTCGGAATCTTAGAAAGAATATTCACACTTAGAAAAAACCAAAAATGAGAAAATAAGAAATATGAGAGCGAGGAAAAAAAAGAAAATAAAGGAAAACAAAGTAAGAAGCAAATGAAATTTCAAAAGAAATTCAAAAAAAGGAACCAAACGGGACTTGTGAGGTCAAACGATTAGTGGTTGTGTTGGCTTCATCTATATCGGAAAGAAGAAAGGAAGAAATACTAAAAGTGGAAAAAGTAAAGTGGAGAAAGGAAAAAGTGAAAATGATGAAAGAAAAAGTAGAAAATGAAAAGAGAAAGAAAGGAAAGGAAAGTGAACAAAGAAATACAAAGTGAGAAGCAGATGAAAGAATAGAGGAAAATTGCAAAGTCTTGAAGAAAGGAAAATTAAAAAACATACAAAAGACTATGGCGACGGCATCTCCAACATATGGGTTAACGGTAACATGCTCAACAGAGAGATTAACAACGTCCTGTCGAATAGCAGCTTGAAAAACTATGTTCTAAAAAAACAAATACTTGTAAACGGAAATGCTCAAATCAAATCCTATCAATACCAAGCTGAAGCTGCTCACAAAGCGAGAAACACTCATGAACAAAATCTGAACTAGAAGCAGGCTTACAAACAAGACCATTGTTCTTTATTTGAACCTAAGTCCATGAAAATGGGTAGTTCATAAGCCCCTCTCGAAGCGTTAACGGAGTCATGGTTCTTTATTTGAACCTAAGTCCATGGAAACAGGAAAAACTCTCCAATGAGCCCGTAGCAAAGGAAACGGGAGAAACTCTCCAAGGAGCCCGCAACAAAGGAAAATGAAGAAACTCTCCAAGAAGCCCGTAGGAAAGGAAAAGGGAGAAACTCTCCGATGAGCTCGTAGCAAAAGAAACGGGAGAAACTCTCCAATGAGCCCGTAACGAAGAAAATAAGAGAAACTCTCCAATGAACCCGTAGCAGAGGAAATGGTATAAACTCTCCAATTAGCCCGCAATGAAGGAAACATGAGAAACTCTGCCAATAAGCCCGTAGCAAAGGAAATGAGAGAAACTCTACCAATAAATGCAGAACATCAAACTCAAACTCCTGCGATGCAATTATGAAATGGTACACTCGCTCTTTATTCATTTCAATAAATTATTATATTATTCTTGTACAATATTTTTGTCACATATCTTAACGTACGAGAGGAGGAAAAGAAAAATGAAGAAATTGGGAAATTTTTTATCAATGAGCACACAGTGAAAGGAACTGATTGGTATATCAGCAAATGAAAGAGAAATAATAATCATAAACAACAAGCTGACAAATAACTTACTCAATCGTAAAGCATCTATAAACGGGAATAGAAGAACTTAATGGAAGAAAGAAAAGAAGAAACTGTCGCTGACAGTAGACAGTCAAAAAGTTTCTTGGAAAACTACATTGCATGTTTCCAAGAAGTGCGTGAGAAAATAAACGGGCATACATAATGTCAGAATAAGAAAAGATTATCATTACACATCAACGAATAAAAACCCGTTGAGTGTAATGAGGGCCAATGTACATGCAAAATTTCATACGACACGCGACAAGATCTAGATTGAAGACTCCATCAAAGAGAAAATAGAGTAAGAACCGTAAGATCAACTAGGCGGTTATGAAGAACAGACCAATCAGATGAAAGTACATAGATTGCTGACGTGACAATCCAAAGATAAGCTAATCAAGACCATTAGATTGATCAAATGGTCAAGATTTACTTAAGTTGTCAATGTTGATAAAATGGATCTCAGATGAATATTTTGTTGATCTTATTTTCAGATAAAATTAGATAAGTTGTATCAGATTATATGAAGGCGTATAAATAGAGGCAAGATGTAACTCCAAAAGGAATATAATAACCCTTAACACCCATAAGAAACAAGTTGACTATGCACCTTGCATATTAGCCTTGTAAACCATTTCTTTATAATGAAATACTTTCAAAGTATTCATGTGGTTTTTCGTCACTTTAAGGGTTTTCCTCATAAATCATGGTATCTTTATTTTTTTATTCACCCTCTAAATTATTCTTTATATTTTCATATTATAATGTAAGAAATTTACGACCGATTATCAAAGACGCTGAATTTTTTCCTTTACAGATATATCTATGTTTGAACTTTGGTAGTGAGATTTTGGCGTGATGACGGACGCAACACTCTCTATCAGGCAGTGAAATCAACCAATCCGCTACCCCAGTTGAAGCACGATAAATGAGAGGCCTTTGGTGCTTGACAGGAGGCCGTTTGGTTTGCGCAATCTAAAGTGACCATCGCAATTCGATTGCGGTAATTCATTTGCTTGCAAGATATGATTTTCATGTTTATTTGTGTATGGTAATCTATGCAATGATATGTGACAATATATGATTGATATGTTTGGTCAAGTTAAATTTGTTGTAAATTTGTGTAAATAGTAAGAAATTACTTAAATACCCTTTTTGTTATATATAATGTAAAATAGTTTGACATGTAATTTTACAATTATTCTGAATTATTTTTTAATATTTAAAAATTAATAATCAAAGACTAAAATTTAACAAAGTTAACTTTTACTAAACTAATAAAATGAGAGAGAATGAAAAAAATTATTTTGACATGCAACGTTAACTTTAATTTTTAATTAAATTAATAAAATGAGAGAATGAAAGAAAGAAATGACTTTTGTTTGATTTCATATAAGACTACGAAATAATTTTTAATTATTTTTCATTAATATTTAAATTAATAATACTAGATTAAACTTAAAAAATTAATTAAATTAATAAAATGAGAGAATGAAAGAAAGAAATGACTTTTGTTTGATTTCATATAAGAGTACGAAATAATTTATTTGTTATTAGAATTGCAGTTGCATTGTAAATTAGGATTGCTCTCATTTTTACTGCAATTCAACTACCTCAAAAAATTGTAAAATAGGATTGCATGCAAACTAGAATTGCATCGTAATTTAAAGATTACTCCAAAAAATGCGGTAAACCAATTACAAGAGTATTATAAGTGAAGAAATCGTAAACTAAACAAAGCCTAAATTTTGTATCATTTTATCATTATTATATATGATTTATCATTAATTTAATTGACTTTATCACTTAGAAAATTAAATGAGTTGTTTGTGTAGGTTTTGAAACTAGATAAAAATTGTAACAAACGCAAGCTATCCTGATCTTGGGCTCCCTCGACGGGGCATTCTCCCTCACTGGCTTTCTATAGGAGTAGTTCAATTGGTACTCACACTCAGAGATTCTAGTACTTAACCTGAAGGTATTAGGATCGAGTGTGGGGAAATACATAAAACCTACTTTTAGGGGTGAGAAGTCCATGATGTACGACGCGTATGAAAAACTCGTGAAGGAGAAGGTCCTGTCAAAAAAATCCAAGATCGGAATAGCCTGTGATCGTTACAGAAATATTATTGATATTAAGACAAAAAGTTGATGTAATACGTCCAAAATTAAAAAACAATAAGACTTTTTGCTAAACTATACCTAGATAAAATTATTTACAAAAATATATCCTTAATCTATTTTTCGCTTATCCTCATCCTTGATCCATACTCATCCTCATTCTTGATCCATACTCCACTCAAAATGAGTCTATGAAATTACTAAGTTTACTCTTCTAAATCTCAAACCCTCTCTCTCGCGTTTTTGCACTCTCTCTGTAAAAATGAGTTTTTGACCGAAGAAGAAGGCTCTATGATTGTTCCCGCAGCACGAAAAGAATGGGGGAGGACATGGCAAGCGAATAGCTACACAGATCTGGTTCACGCTCGTCCGACCGTACCTCGCTTGGCCAGATCTTGTTCACGCTCGTCCGACCGTATCTCGTTTGCCCAGATCTGGTTCAGACAAGGCCACGCTCGTCGCTGGAGCGCGAGAACAAGGCTCGTCACCAGAGCGTTCATCCGTCCGTATCACAAAGCTGGTCGACGCCCGATTTGGTTTCCTGCGACGTGAAGAAGACAGAGCCAAGAATACAGGGTGTTGCGAAGAAAATGACTTGAAATGTCATCGAAATAGTTAAATGTTTAATTAAATATAAAATATACTCATTTTTATTACATGCATAAGCATAGTTGGTTCAGCGGTTAAATGATCATTATTATAAAAAAATAAAAAAATAAATATGTAAAAATAATTATTGATTAAATATGTTAAAATCATTATTATAATTTTATAGATTTGAGAGTGTTTGTTTATAAGTTAAAATTTAATAAGTTTGTAACAATAGTATAATTAATGTCTAAATATAATAAAATAGTAGTGGCAAAATTCGTTCTAATTTTGATACAATAGTAAAATTAATATTACTATCCTGGATCGATCCTACCAAAAAATGATTATACACATGATCTGCACCGCTGACCCCTTATAGTATCGTAGGTTTGTACTATCGTATAATCCAGATCGTGATCCTGACAACATTATTCTCTAGACTACATCTACTCCACCAAGGGTGAATACTGATCCAGATGTCGACTTTTGAATGTCTCTATCTGATTAAAAGTCAGAATTAGTATATCCAGTGGGGTTCATGTCTCCACTTAAATAAACAAACATATAATTTCTCGTTCTCCTAAGATACTTGAGAATATGTTTTATCGCAATCCAATGTTCCAAACCTGAATTTGATTGATAATGACTGGCAATTCCCACTGCATAATAGATGTCCTGTCTCGTACACAACATGAGATACATGAGACTTCCAACTTCTGAAGCATAAGGAACCTTTCTCATATCCTCTTCCTCCTAAGGTGTCTTAGGACATTGTTCCTCGGAGAGGACAATTCCATGTCTGGTCGGTAGTTGACTTTCTTGGAATTCTTCATAGAGAATCTCTCCAACACCTCATCAATATAAGATGTCTGAGAAAGGGCCAAGATCTTGTTCTTTATATCTCTTAGGATTTTGATGCCTATAATATACTCACTTCTTCCAAATCTTTCATTTGGAATTTCTCAACTAACAACTTATTTACCTTTGACAGAGTTTCTACATCATTCCCAATGAGTTAAATATCATCAACATAAAGAACTAAGAAAACCACTATCTTATCTTTGATATATTTATAAACACAGGCTTCGTCAACATTTTGCTTCAAGCTATAAGACTTTATAATCTCATCAAATGTAAGATTCCAAGATCTAGATGCTTGCTTTAATCTATAAATGGATTTAAGCAGCTTGCATACTTTCTTATCCTTGCCCCTTTTGTACGACCCCTTCTAGTTACATCATATAGATGCTTCTTCAAGAGAGTCATTCAGAAAAGATGACTTTTCGTCCATTTGGATATCTCATAGTCAAAACTAGCGGCTATGGATAAAAGGATGCGAATGGATTTTAGTATGGCCACATGGGAGAATGTCTTTTCATAATCGACTTCTTTCCTTTGTGTATAGCAGTTGGCTATTAACCATGCCTTGAAAGTCTCTACTTTCCCATATGTACCTCTTTTCTTCTTGAAGATCCAATTATATCCAATGGGCCTGACATCTTAAGGTGGATCTCCAAGTTCTGAAATAGAATTGGAATATATATATTCTATTTCCTGGTTCATGCCATCACGTCATTTCTCCTTTTCAGGATCATCCATTTCTTCTTCGTAAGATAATGGATCATCCTTATCAGTGTCTAACACTAGGACACATGCCTCTAGTTCGTAGCAAACTGGGGTTTTTCACAACCCTCACACTACAACGTTGCACTGGGGTTTTTCACAACCCTCACACTACAACGTTGCACTGGGGGTTTCTTTTGCAGGAACTATGATTTCTTCGATTTTTCATTTATCAGTAGAAATTGAAAGTAGTCTAATCTCATCAGTTGCTAATTCCTCGAGAACTACTTTGCCTCGAGGTTTGTAGTTTTCCATATAGTCTTGTTCAAGGAAGGTGGCAATTGTCAATACAAACACTTTTTGATCATTGTGACTATAAAAAGTACCTACTTCTAGTCTCTAGAGCATAGTCAAGGAATATGCATAGTTTAGACATTGAGTCTAACTTTTCAGTCTTGTATTTATGAACGTGAGTTGGACATCCTCATATACGGAAATGACACAAATTGAGTTTGGAGTCATTCCATAACTCTAAAGGTGTATTGCTTACAGACTTAGAAGGCACTACATTTAAAATGTATGTTCTTGTGTGTGATGCATATCTCCAAAATGTAAGTGGTAGTGATGAGTAGCTTAACATCAACCTAACCATATCTAATAAGGTTCGGTTTCTCTTTTCTGAAACACCATTTTACTGTGACGTTCCGAGTGCTGTGAGTTGGGATATGATTCCATACTCCAGCAAGTAATTCTTGAATTCCAAATCCAAGCATCCACCCCCTCGATCTGATCGGAGGGCTTTCAACGATTTACCTAATCCCTTTACAACTTCAGCTTTGAAGTCTTTACACTTTCCAAAAGTTTTTGTATTTCTATGCATTAGGTAAGTATAACCATATCTTGAGTAATCATCAATAAAAATGATAAAATACTCATACCCATCTCTAGCTTGTACATTGATCGGTCCACAGACTACACTATGCACTAACTCAAGTGGTTCCTTGGCTCTTTGGCCTTTCCAGTGAAAGGGTCTCTTGGTCATTTTACCCTCTAAACAAGATTCACAAAGATGAAGAGTTTCAATTTTTAGTTCTCTCAAAGCACCATGCTTTGTTAACCTGTTTAAATCTATTTAGATTAATATGTTTCAACCTAAGATGCCAAAGATATGTGTTATTATCATCATGAGAAACTCTTTATCGTTTGTTACTTTTAGGTTTTGCTACTTTAAATAATTCAGAATTATTTAACACACATTCAATCGGATCAAGCATATACAGTTCGTTCGATACTTTTGCATGACAGATATTGAATTCATTCTTAGAAATAATAAACTTATTATTACATAAAGAAACTTCAAAAAATTGTTCATGTAGTAAAGAAAGAGAAACTAATTTTTTTGAAAATCCATGAGTATAATAAACATTGTTCAAAGCTAAATAATTATTTCTAAAATTAAGGCGGATTGTCACCAATGCTTTCCCTGACACGAGCGCACTACTGTCAATTCTCATAATGACCTGGCCATCAGCCAGCTCCCTTGACTAACCAAGCATCTGCAAAGAAGAACATATATAGTTAGTGGCTCCTGAATCCAGTATCTAGGTTGATAAATCATATTCCACTAAAAACACTTTCAAGTACAAGTAAATCGTATCTATCTTTCTTTTTCAGCTCTTAGAGATACTTGTTACAGTTTCTCTTCCATTGACCTTCAACCCCACAATGAAAATATTTTCCTGCGAGTTCATTGTCTATATTGTTCTTCTCACCCTCTGCTGACCTTTTGACATTCTTTTTATTATTATTCTTGCTTTTGTCCTTACCATTCTTCTTCTACCTTTTGTTACTACTAACAACATAAGGAGAAGGCTTTTGCTCGGTAACATTTACCTCGCCCCCATTGGTACCCCCTATGTCAATAATCCAAGTATTAACTGTAAGTCTTTCATGACTTTCTTCAACAAAAATAAATTCATTATGCTCATAAACTAGCAGTAATATGATTTTCCATGATAGACATAATAATATCTGAAAAATAAAACATACGTAATTCAATATAATTGAGATAAATATCAAGAATTCAAAAAATAAACGTGATGCATGAATGTAACATAATAAGCACATAAATTTAACATTTATTAATCACGATAAAACAACCAAACGATTAATATGTTACCTTAGAGTCAGTCAGATTAACCTTAGAATGTCTATGAGACATTCTCATCCTTATTAATTAAAACTTAAAATATCTCATATTTTTTCTTTTAACAATTAGATATCGCTTGTTCGGTCAAGTCACAACTATCCACATGAAAGCTTATTTGTGATTTTGTGAGTGTAACTCATCATTTCAGATTCCATGACTTCATTTAGAACATACAGCCTTAGGATCGGTCAAAACTAAACTACATCGCTTTCTCCTATCTTCTTAAGAAGTCCAACCTTGGTATTCGTACAACTCGAAACCTTCATTAGCGGGATGAAACAAAGCCATCTCGAGGCCCTTACTACACCTTACGGTGTTGTACTAACGCTGGAGACCATATGTTACTTTGACATGTCAACCTTCTCCCACTCACTATTTTACGATTATGTGTTTCTATTTTAAGTAATCAATTAATTCTAAATTAATCATTGGTTAAAATAATAACCCTATGAATATTTAACAATCAGTTATGCCAATCTTACTGAACTTAGTGTGTTGTGATTACCAAGTCTTAACTAAATATAACCTAGTAGTTTACATGCAATTGACTTCATAAAACAGTACATATAAACATATTAGGACAATCCTAATAAATCATGTTTCTACAGATGAGATACATGATCAAATAAAATTGTGTGGGATTTTCATGTATGACATGTGATCGACTAATGCATGTACATGTTGTCAAACGTAATAATTAAACAATTATTTAACAATTCAATAAAAAATAATGGACCGAGTGATTGTTGGGTATTTCTAAATTACAACTCTTGAATTAAAGAAAGAATATTACAAAGTGGACTTTAAGAATACCTATTTTCTAAATATTATCTTCTCCTCCTGATGTCCATCTTCATATTTAATTAGGAAAACATATTTTTCTTAATTAAAATAAATTTCTATAATTATTCCTTTAAAAATAGTTGACTTTAACTTAGTCAAACAAACACTTTATTTGATTTGGTCAAACTTGGGTCAAACACAATCAACCTATCAATTTCTAATTTTTATAAAATTAAAAAGTAAAAAATAATTTTAAAATTACATTAATTTCAAAATTTAAAAGGATAATTGATAGATTTATGGTTATCATAAAACTCTACAATGATAGGGTTGGTTGGTATCAATATTTGTGCGAAACTTTCCTAAATGAGATAACAGTTATCACCGACCACCATCACCGCTGGATCTGTTGCTGGCCGCCTTCTGCCCCCTGTCGGCCGTCGGCATCGGTTTTTCAATAAACTTTAATTGGCAGCGCCAACGCCGAAAATCTAATTTTCGGTACCGGTGCCAGAATTCTAAAAGAATTCCTATTTCTTTTCTTTTTCCTCCGTCGTTCGTCTCGTACGTTCTTCATCTTCTCGCGATCGAAATCATTATAATAAATATTCAAAATAAAATTACAAAAGTTCTTACACCCCAAAATGGCTTACACAAGATCTATCAAAAAATTAAAAGAACAAAATCTAACCCAATAATCATCATATAATTAACGATCCATTATTTTCCATACATGAAAAAACGTAACCATCCATTCATTCATACATACCTCATATTATATGAATAATGCAAGAAAACCCACACAACATTTAACATATAAAAATATATAAAGACCATTCTGATATGACTTGTTGGTTGTCGCGGCACCTGCACGGTGGAAGCGTGTGGCTCGAGGCCATTTAAAAATTAAATTTTTAATAAAGATAGAATATTTTAATAAAACAAAACTTGCGCAATGCTACGATAACCAAATAATAAACTTTTTATTGAAAACTATTTTGCAAATAGTCAGGATCTATTATATATTTATACATTAAATCTACAACATACAAAATTAGGAATCATATACCTCTTGTAGTCTATATCAAACGTCCTTACAAAAATGATTGATCCTCCATCTCACGAAACGTTCCAACGATCAGTAGACTCTGAAATCCACACTAAGATCTTCCAAGTCAATCCTCAACGCACAAGGATGTGTGTAAGCATGTAGAATATTACAATACACTTTCTCTAGGTGTATTCAACACATGAAATCTAGAGATTTACTAAGAACGACTTTAGTGAGACGATTCTCTAAAAGCACACAATCATTATTCTTTCAAAGTTTTGATTAACTATTAATCACATAGAAAAATAACTTTGACACCAAATGTGTTCTCAATTCGATTTTTTTATGAACTGATGAACTAATTTATCAACTAAGGCCATTATAATAATAATATATGTATATTTTCTAGGTAATGGTATATCAGATTTTAGGGATAAACTGAAATAATATTTAATTATAAAATTTTCAATTGTAGTGGGACCCACGGTAACTGTGCACAACTGTAGTGCCGCACGGCACTACGATGTTGCACTCCCACTACTGTAGTGTTGCGTGACACCACAGTTGTCCATGTCAATCTCTGATACTGAATCAGTAACTAACATGTGGTCATTAATGTGAGTTAAATATTTATGTCAATAAGATAAATATCAAGATATCAGTTAATTCAAAATTAACATATCTAATTATCCTTATCAACTAACTTATCTGTTATTTCACAAATAATAGATTTAGTTGATTCAAATTATTATCTAATAATTTAATTATCTAATTTCACAAATTAAATTTCCCGTCTCACTTATCGATAATTATATATATATATATATAATTCAATTAATTAATTAATCACAGATAATTATCTCATAATTATGTACTTGCTCTAGAATTAAATTTTTTTTTGCAAGTCAGTCATTTTCTCATGTCCTGAAATATTCACACCCTAGAATGCGTAATACAGAGGTGACTTGGGGATCATGGAGCTATAACCCTAAGCTCCAATAAACCAGATTATTAATTAAAATTTTTAATTAAATAATCTTATTTATTAGTTCCATTATTACTCCACTATAAATATGGAATTGTACTCTTAGATAGAAAATATTTACAGAGCATTCTCGTATAGTCCATTGATATAATCATTTCATATAGTTCTATCCTCTAATTTTTTGTTCGTAAATTAGAGCTGGTCAAAATTACTGTTTTACTCCTCTAAATACCTCTTGATCATTAAGTACCATTAATCTACTAGTGAATGACTAATTTATAATCTTATTATAAATTTGAGTTCAATAACCATTCAGTTGCAGAATTAACACTTAAGAGAATCGATATACGATTAGTTAGGAAAACTTGGATTCCAAATCTTGCAAGATCATATTCCCAGCTATCTATATAACTGAATCTCCAAAATAAAAGTCACTAGCTTGTTTTACAAACAAACTTTAACGAGTGAATCAAACGATTTAGTAGACATGCATATGAGTTCATGACTACTCAAGATTTAGACTAATCTACATATGATCATCGAATTGATGTATATTAAATCTTAATGTAAACAACACCTTAATAAAGATATCAATTCACATCGGTCCAGTCATATATTATCTCATTATATAAAGTACATTCACTAAGATGTCTATACACATCAATGATCCGGATCTAGATTACACGCATTCATAATGCTTAGTGAACCGTACTAGCAACCATTCATTAAAAATTTCATACTTTAATATGTTGCTGATAATTTTATTCATTATCCATGATCTTAATCCTCTCGTACTAATACAAGATCATAGTCTCATTAATGAATATGAAATTTTCATATATATAAGTTATTCAACAATAATTTTAAAAAAATAATTATAAGAAAAATATAATCCTCATTAAATTTCATATTAAAATGTCAATATACATACTTTGAGGGCATTACCCCCAATACAAGCATCATGTACCCTTCTTGTACACAGACATCATGTGCCCATCTTGTCCATGATCTTAATGGGTACATGTGCATCATGTAGACTACACAATAGGTGCATCATGTAGACTACACAATAGGTGCATCATGTAGACTACACAACTACACAATAGGTGCATCATGTAGACTACACAATAGGTGCATCATGTAGACTACACAATAGGTGCACGATCAGCTTGTAGGATCCAAGGTGGGTACGCGGGTATCGTCAGCCATCCTGTAGAATACACGATGGGTACACGAGCATCGTGTAGCCATAATGTCGGGTATAAAGGTATCGTGTAGCCATTATGTAGCCTGCACGATGGGTACGAGATCATCCTGTAGACTACACGATGAGTACACTGACATCTTGTAGCCATTATATAGACTACACGATGAGTACATGACATTCATGTAGCCATCATGTAGACTACACGAGCATCGGTGCTCTTATTCGAATCGAACCGAAACTTCGGTGCTCTTATTTTTTCCAATCAAACTGAACTGAACACATATAAAGAACGGACCGAACTGATCATATTTTGTTCGATTCGATTCGGTCGGTTCGGTAAAATAATTTTTACCCAAAATAATGTGACAAAATGCTTTTCCGAAAGGTATATAGTCTTGGAAAAAAACCCAAAGCAATACGTAAATGTACGATGAACCACATTAATGGGATCCAAGTCGGAATACAAAACCAGCAGCGTCGGACGTCGTATGCAATGGCGGATTAAACAATCCAGATTCCAAACCTGCGTACCATTACCACTACCCATAGCGATATTAATTATACCCCATCTGCTTTAAACAAACACTCAAATAATTTCATTTCACTTTCCAAAGAGGAGGAGAAAACGAAGACTTTCGTCTTCAACAAATGCTAGCATTTCGATTCTTACGACCCTCTCTGTTTCCATCCCATTTCTCTCAAAACCCTCAGCATTTATTTCTGATTCCTATTCTCAAAATACCCACCAAGAAATCGGGATCGCAAATGGCGTCTTACGCAACGGCTTCTGCATCATCTTTTTCCAGGCTCCTGTTCCGTCAGCTCTTCGAGAAGGAATCTTCCACTTATACCTATCTCCTTGCTGATGCTCTCCACCCAGATAAACCTGCACTTGTATTTTCTCTCCCTATTCCTTGTTATTCTATTGGATTTTCATTTTTCCACGTGAAAATTTAACTCAAATTCAGTGGTGCTTTTAGTTTAAGGTTGTATTGTAGGATTTGATCGGTAGATGTAATTGGTGCGTTCTCTGGATTGACAATTTTGTTATATAGGAATTGTTGGGCTTTTTCTGTTTTCTCTTCCTTTTGGGAATTTACTGGAGAACTTTCTTCTTCAGTTGATTGATCCAGTAGACAAGACAGTAGATAGGGATCTGAATCTTATTCAAGAATTGGGATTGAAGCTTATATATGCTATGAACACCCATGTACATGCTGATCATGTCACTGGCACTGGCCTCATTAAGGTTTGTAATATTCCTCTTTACTCTAACTGTCTGTTCCTTTCCCACCCTTAATCATTGGGAAGAATTTAGTTTTGTGGAAGATCAATGATATGAAAATAAATGGTTTTTGGTTATCGGTTTGATTGGTCACAGTTTTCTGTTAAATTTTACTCTAATGTTTTCTAAATGTAACTGTTTCCTGCAGAGTAAAGCTCCAGGAGTAAAGTCTGTTATTTCAAAAGCTAGTGGTTCGAAAGGTGATGTTCTAATTGGGCCAGGCGATAAAGTCCGTTTCGGTGATCTATTTCTCGAGGTAGGTGTCCCGATGCTTGCTTTGGTTGTGTTATGCAGAGAATGAAATCGTAGGGATATTTTATATTCTTTTTAAGTCAAAAGCTATTGTATTTGGCTAGCAAACTGGAGTGTATTTTTTTGGAAATTAGTTCTCCAGCCTGAGTAAATACTGGCTCACATGCTGTGCTCCATTTCTTATTAAAAGATGAAAAACTCCAATAGCAGACCAACAGTTCCTCTATAGCATGTATACCCTGATATTGGGGACTGGGTCGGAAATTGAAGATTTGTGATTTAAAAGAATTTTCAATCAGTATTTAGTAGTATTGAAGATTTGTGATACCCAATGAGTTTATATAGTTAACTTAGCAAATTCAAGTAATAACGTGAAGAAAACGCATAAAACTTTGTTCCCGGTCCTGTGTTTGGCTTTTTATCGTCCTTACCAATAAGCTGCCTCTCACTTAAAAATCTCTGTTGTTTACAATGTCTGTAATCGTATGTAACCATCTCCTGAGGTTAAAAACGTGTTCCGACTCCATTGGAGAAGAGAATGACTCTAGAAGAATCACAACCTTGGTATTATTTTAACATGTCTCCATGAGGGAAATAATTGATGAAATACCAAATCAGATACATGAATAGGATTCAATGATGGAGAGGAATGATTTCTTCTGTCAAACAAAGAGATTCTTTTTTCTTTCTGATTCAAAGTTGCAGGGAGATTATGCAACACAACCCTAAAGTGTTTATCAATGAAGTTCGATTTTTATCATCTACTAACTTCTGGTTTATGCTAGTGAAGTTCTCTTCAGACTAGAACTCCTTATCTAGGTGCTGGCTTCCGATTGTAGACTTTAAAATGCTTTGTGAACAAATTAAACTATCGTAATTAAGAAGAATAGCCATTTTGGAGAAGATGTTAAAAAAGAGAAGTAAATTTTATAGAACTTGTAACTCGTAATGTTATGGCACCAACTGGGAAAATGTACTATGAATGCAGGTTCGTGCTACTCCCGGTCACACATCGGGTTGTGTGACTTACGTTACAGGAGATGGACCGGATCAGCCCCAGCCTAGGATGGCATTCACCGGGGATGCTCTACTAATACGCGGTTGTGGAAGGACAGATTTTCAGGTATTATTCAAGTTATTTTGTTGTTTTTTAGCTTTTAGTCTCCAGATTTAACGCTGTAAGACTTATCCATGCGTCTTTCTGCAGGGTGGAAGTTCACAACAGCTCTATGAATCAGTACATTCACAGGCAAGGACACAAAACCTAGTAACGATTATCTATTAAGAAATTACGATGAAGAAAACAGAACTGCAGGCGCTAAAGAATACTAATAAATTCTTTCTTTAGAGTTCTTTGATTGTCACCTATAGTAATCCTTGTTGAATCAGATATTTACTCTGCCGAAGGACACACTGATCTATCCGGCACACGACTACAAAGGATTTACAGTAAGCGGATTTCCACCCGTTTTTTTATTTATGAAGGTGATGAAGTAGCTAATACGAAGCTTTTGATTTCAGGTCAGTACAGTGGGAGAAGAGGTGCTCTTCAATCCTCGCTTAACAAAGGATCAGGTAGGCTTGTATATGGATAAACAGCAATTGATAAAAGGAAATTTAAGAAGCTGTTCTTAAATGTTAGTTTGATTTTAGATCCTAATAGACTGGGATGACAATGTTTTAATCATGCTGTATTGAACAACTAGGATTTTATTTTAAACCGTGTCTACGTGACCAAATGAGTTGTCACTCATGCATTGCTTGAACAGTCAAAATTTAACATTTAAGAAGATTGAAAACGAGAGTTGTAACGTATACATTAGTCGGTAAATGCCTGACTTTTCACTTTAAAGATTACTTGGTTAGCCTTGATGTATTAGTTCATTTGCTTGTATTCCTTCTAATTTTTGTTGTTGATACTCTTTGCAGGAAACATTCAAGACAATAATGGAAAGTAAGTACATGCTAGAGAACGGTTCTACATTAAACTTGAGCATTTACTTGCGTTAAGGATACATAAGAGAAAACTACGAAAAATCTTACGTAGGATCATGATGCTCGTTACTCCTATGAGTTTGTAGTGTATATGGTCTTACATTACATATCATTAGGAAAACAATAGACCTAAATATGTGGTCTCATGTCATGTCCATTGTCACATTATAATAGTGCTAAACATTAAGGTATTAATCAATGTCTTTGACTTATCACTTAGTATCTCTATACGGGAAGTTTATTGTTCGTTGGATAACATCAACATAATAATCAATGATTTGTCAAAAACTCTATATACATATCGTGAAGCATCATAGCCGTCAATTTATGTAGATCCTGATTTGAAATCTAATAAATGGACGATTATGATTTGACAGTCGTAATTTCCCTTGGCATTTGTCCGCATGCATTAACCAAAAACTGAGAATTTTCGGGTTTTCACAGATTTGAAGCTGTCGTATCCGAAGATGATGGATGTAGCAGTACCGGCAAATATGGTATGTGGGTTGCAAGATCCCACTTCAAAAGTTTGATAAACCTATATTTAATCTTATACTAGTTGTTCAGGCTTGATCACACCACTTTCCATCTTTTGCAAAAAGCCAAACTATAAATAAATCGCTTTTTGGTGTAAATTATTAGAAATATTATTAATAAAATTGTGTGGGTTTTCAGTTGATGATAACAACAGACTTTTCATATATTGCATCAATGTGATTCAGCGTGTGTGCCAAAGTGTTTCTTTTCTTTCTTTTTCTGTAATATAGCATTCCATCAATATGCCTAAGACCTTTTGCTTGTAAGAGAAATTCTGAGCTAATAAGTAACTTACAATCAGTGCGTTTACACCTTCATCCTGGTACCTTGTTTTGGAAAAAATAGCACCTTTCTTTAGTGCTTTTTTGACAAAGCACTTTTCTTTAGTTAGAATGATCTCTTCAACACTTTTTCTGACATGATATATTGAAATTGAATCCTCAAACCCATTTATTTAATACCTTCAAAATATTTGTTAACCCTAAAAAAATTTGTTAAATTTCTGAACACATTTGTTGAAATGTTTGAACATATTGTTGAATCCTAAGATATTAATATGGGGAAAACAACTTTAACATTGAAGAATTTTCCTAGTTAGAAACATCATAAAGTTTCTTGTAACACCTACTTTTTTTTTTCATTTTCCTACTAATTTCGAAAATCCAAACATTACCTGAAAAACACAGGCTTATGTGTCTGACTGTTATTTACAGCAATTTCACTTGTAGGATGATAATCACCCTCATCCTCGTACCCGTTACATGATAGGTCAAAACCTAATATGATGTACAGACAGATTACTTAACCCAAAACCATAAAGAGAGAAAAATATGCGTAATTTATGCCTGCATATTCTTCAGCGCAAACTCAAACTGGTAGCACCAATATTGAACAGCTTATCAATGTGATTTATAGAAATCGAAGGCCAGGCTACAAAAACACAAGGCATATAAAAGTATGAACAAGAAATGAGAGACAATGTCTTCACTTCTCTGCATATTATTTGAGTATATACCTCTAAAGAGGCTTTCTTTAAACAGCTGCTGCAACTGACGTATGTCAAATTATGCTACAAAGATCAGGTTCATAATTTATACAACTCCCAGTGGGTACAAAACAAACTCAAGCTCCAAGAAAATCCAAAGTATAACTCTACACATGAAATTCCTCCAGTTGGACATCTCTTGCCTTCAATGGAACATACTCACCAAGATAGACCTCAAGATGATCAGCCAACGAAGACTTGTCAATATTTTCATGGTGATATGATTTGCAGACGAAGTAAACGATGGTTTGAGCAACAAGACCAAAGAGAAACACCTTAAATAGCAATAAGAAACAAATGATCCCAAGTGCAACTTTAAGTCCAATATGTTTTGGATGTGCAGGCACCACATAGATCTCAAATACCAATTCACTAACAAGAAACAGAACACAGAGCACGAGGAAAATAGCAGCAGCAACACCTCTTTTACCCTTAATCAAATTCTTGCTCTTCACCATGGCTTTCATCCCGCACAAATCCTCCAAGACTGTCACAACACTAGCCAAATGCCAGACTATGGAGATATATACAAATCCCATCAAGTAAGAGAGAATTAGGACAACGAAAACTGCAATTCCATATCTATTAAGTCCCCAAATTACTGCCCACAAGACAAACAAGACACCAGAAGCAATGTTGAAGACCAAAACTACCACAAAATTCCAAATGAAAGTGACCATAAGTCTTTTCCAAACCTTAGGGACGACGCTCATGACCTTCCTGTAAGTAATCTCCCTCCCTGTGTAAATGCAAGCGATGGTGTAAACAACGGCGGAAGTGGAAAGAAGCGAAAGAATGAGAAAGAAGGTGAAGTAGGCAGCCTTGAAGAGCCAGAAAGCAGTCCATTCAGAAGCGACGAGATCAGAAAGCTTCGAGTATCTTTGCGTATTATGTGGTAAATACTCCAAGGATTCTTCGTTGTTAATGATCTTGAAAAATAGGACCTCTGTGACTTGGATGTGAGCCATGAAGATGATAGAGAGGGGAAGGATTAGGGTTAGTGTGATTTGGCTGAAGATTTTCCTCCATGAGAAAATGATTTTGAAGGATTCTTTGAAGATGCCAAAGAAGCCGAGAAATTGCAGTTCCTCTTGTTCTCTGTCCATTTATTCCCTGTGTAATCTGTATCAGAAGACGAGAAGAGGAGACGAAGGTCTATAAATTGGTGTAGAGACTTTGACTTTAAGTTGTCAACTAGGCCTTTGCTTTATAAATTTTTTGGACATCTTGACATATTTTTTCTCTAAATCTTAAAATAACTCTAAAAGTACATCTGTTATGTTCTTATTAATCGTTATCATTTATTACATCTAAACAGTCATAAATTTAATTAATACAATTTTTGTTTGAAACAACACCATCTTTTCTAGTGAAATAAAATTATTTTTTTTAATGATGAAACAATACAACTTTATAAGTAGAGAAATATATATTGTTATGATGGAAACAATCAATACATAATTGTATAAATATAGTTATACAAAATTTACAATGAGAAATGAAATTTACAATATAAATGAAAAATTGAAGATCAAAGTTTAAAATAAAATATGAAATAAATAATTTAATCCTAATATCATTATTTTATCTTTTATTTTTTTTAGCATATTTCTACTGTGCATTCTTAAGTTTTTCCCACAAACATAAATGAATGTGGTACCACATGGTTGAATGGAAATATATCAACAAGTACAAATAATTATAATATAACATTGTACTAATTTTATTTAAATAACTTGAAAACAAATAATATGGTATATTTATATTTAGTTCACATAATCACAGTTAAAAATATAATATGTTTAGTTACACGTACATCATCGCACGTGTGTATTGATTAGTTTATAAAAATACTTCTTAGTTTATATATATATATATATATATATTTGGGAATTTACAAATGAAAAGTTTGTAAAGATCTAAGGTGGTGTTAGGTTAGTAGTAATGAATGGTGGAAATTGGAATAGGAAGGAATGACCATTCTCACGTTTGATAATTAATGCTTTTTTATGAATTAAGAATTATTCCTATGTCAGTTCCTTAAGATATAAGAATTTTCATTCCTCACAATAACCCGAGAATACTTGTTCCATTCCTTTTCTTATTTCTCATTATTATAAGTCATATTTAAATTCTCATTTAACCATACATAAATTCCTATTTAACCCATCATATTTTTTCTTCAACATGTCATACTTCGCCATTGTCCTTTAGGCGATAATTTATATATGTAATTAAAAATTCTTTTTGTTCTTTTGTGATCCTATAATTATTGTTAAGATCGCTGATGAAAACAAAAACAAAAATGTTAATTGTTTTTATTTTTTTCTATAATGACAATGCCGTTAATAATTCATTTTGTCAGCCTTATTTAACGGGTTGAAATGCTCTCTGTGCCTTTTTTTAATTTTAATTTATTTAAAAGCTTAAATCTGCAACTTTTTTATCACGTGGTTATTCAATTAAGTCAATATTTAATCAAGGGTAGTTTTATCAACAATTTATATTTCATTTCATTGTAAAAGTATAAACTAAAAGTTGGAATAAACTTCATTTATCGTAGATACAAAATATATACAAAAATGATTCTTATTTTGATTCTGATTCTATGAAGCGAATCAAACATTTCTTAAGATTTCAACAAAATCTCACTATGAGTAGTTTGACTAACGACGGCTATCACACTTTTAGAGCATTTAAAAACATATAATAGCTAGTAATTACCTAATATAATAATGAGTTAAAAATGTTTTAAGCACCTTTACATATTTCTAACTATTTTTTGTAGTATAGTCACATGCTTCTTTAAATGTACCTTCCTTTATAAATAATAGAGAAAATTCCTCCGACAATACTTATACTTTGCCCAAACGACATAAATATTTATTTAGTTTAAAAAATGACAAATAAATTCATTCCATTAAAATCTGTTAGTGCATGTGTGAAAACACAATATTATTCCTATAACCAATCCGACCTGATCATTTTTCTAATTTAAAACATAAGCTGACCCATGTCTTTTTAGTTTTAGGTGAATTCTAGTTTGAACATTAAAAATAATATTTTTAACTGTCTTCAGAATCAAGAATAATACGAGGAGTCATTTTAAAATTACATATTTTTTAAAATGTGTTAGTTTGAAATTTAACAGTTCTGAGTTTTTTGTTAGTGAAACTTAATATGGAGGACAGTCTGCATCATTTTTCAAATTAGAGGTGTGACTGTACCATTTAAATAAATTACTAGGTGTTAGCTGAGTTTTTCCTAAATAATATGAAGTATATAAATTGTTTCGAATTCTTAACTCACTAACAAAAATAACATTTTTGAAATGAATGAAAATGCTTCTGTACTAAAGTATTCTCAAACATATCCTATTTTACTTTTTAGGATGCAAATTTTTGGTAGTTGTTTTTCAAACTGTATAGACAGTTTGAGTTTTAAAAACTGTCTGATCAGATTGACGATTTAAAAAAGGCAGTGAGATATGAATAACCAAATGTAGAGAATCTCATTCCCCTATTTTGTATGTTTTCATTCAACATTATCATGACAATGATAAAATTAATGAGGAATTACTTCACTTATAAGTAATAATAACCAAAGTAATTTAATAGATAATATAATAGAATTAATAATCATGTTTCTTCTTTTTGAAGGTTGAGACAAAGTGAAAGGGCAGCTTTCCCTCCCATTTTTTGACTCTTCTACTGAAGATTGATGAATGTGTATTAAATACTTAAAACATCCCTATTTTTTTTTAAAGAAATATTCTCTTTGCCAAAAATATAACATTAGGACATTTGAAATATTATATTACTCGAGTCTATGATGTGTAATTGTGGTGTCAACTAATCTTATAATTTTTTAATATGATTAATATCTATTTTTTTAACATACTATAATAGTGTTACATATCTCATGATTTAGATCCTTTATGGTTAGAGACATAACAATAAATGATAAAGGAAAAATACAATCTAAGCCATTTGTTCTAATTTAAACGCCCATATCCAAAAATCTTATGGAAGATGTGAATAATACTTGGTGGTAAGTTTAATTCCAATCGGAAGCTTCGATGTCATGTAAAAGCCAACGATCTTTAAATTAATTACGAATGAAGTTTTTAATTTTTAATGTTTAAAAATAGATCAAGATTTATTTATTTACAAAACCAGAAATATTATAAACAAACCATAGAAAATTAAGGAGACTTCAGCCTCCCAAATATAATATAAAGTCTTTATCAATCAAGTTAACAATAGAATTGAAAAAATAGAAATTACTAATGAAAAAATAGCTTGAGAGAGCTTAGAATGGATATCAGAAACCAAGCCCAAAAATCTTCAATGTAAACAATTATTAGAAAGGACCCAAGATGTGGCTAATTGAGAATCAGACTCAATTAAACCCGCAGCCCAGTTGTTTGACAAAGCCCAATCCACAACAAAAGAGATGGCCAAAATTTCTTCATGGGCGGGGATCCAAGCTTCGACCCGTTTGCCCAAGCAATCAAGAACTTTACAAAAAGGGTCCTAGCCACCATACTAATGACACAACACAATATAATATTATATTGATCTTGATCATCGATGGAGGAAGAGGAGACCAAACTTGAGTAATAAGAGTTGACTTCGAAGGGTGGATCTGTAAATCTCTCTCACCGGGTAATATAATATTATTTGCATCAATGAACTCTCTCCAATGGGTTTCAGAAACCCTAACTGTCTCTAAAGGGGAACAATTTTTTTGCTCACAAACAAAATTGTTACGTCCCTTCCAAATATTCCTGCAGAAAGTGAAGAAAAGAGAAATTCAATATCTAGATTTATTAAAAATTTGGTTCAGCTCCTCTATACGATCTTGTATGTAGGATTGCAACGGTTCTTTAGAGGAATTATCAACAGACAGCCCTATTGTTACCAGAAATCTCAACAGACAGCTTTGTTCTTCAATCCCATTTTCTAAAGTAGAATAAAGACCTCCTGTAATGGTTTGCCACGTGGTGTCATACCATTGGTACTCTGGGAATACCCATAACAGCTGCCCCCAGTTGAGGATCCTGTGCGAGTCTTACTAGCTCGGGTCTGAAGACTTTCGTGTCCTTTCCTGAGCATGAGCCGAATCGTAGAGCTTTTATTGCCTTCAATGGCTCATTATGGTCGTGATTCTACCCTGTTGGAGTGTCCTCATAGGTCGAGTTTGGACATGCTAAGTTTCTTTTTGAAGTGAAATTCCACGTGCATGGGTTCCCGTGCTTGAAATTTGAAATTCACCTTGGTTACTGAAGCGTCACATGTCCCATCGACGTATGCGTTCGATTTCCTGGGCTTGTCAGTTTGTAATCCGACGACTCCCTGACCCATCAGATCATTTGAATTGTCTTGATTGTTGCTCGCCCCAAGGCCTATAAATGAACGATTTCCTCCACACCATTCATTTCTCCCATCTGAGACCGTTGGGCTCTTTAACGACTTCTCTTTTTGCCCTTATCTCCTCATTTTTGTAAAAATCGAGATCCTCCCTCTTTCCGGTGGAACTTTCATCAAGTGCTCCTTTTGTGTCCTCTTCTTTTAACCAATTGGTTGTTAGGTACAACAAGGATTCCATTTTGTCGGCCGAGACTGATGGTTCCCATTCTGATCCTAAACGTGATGCGAGTATGAGTGGGAGTTCTGGCAGCTGAGGGGCTGGTGGCTACCCCTCTTCCCTGACTGAGAAGGACCTAGTATTTATTCGGAAGAAGTATTATCTCCTGGACTACGTTCACCTACGACTAGAGAGATCGGCTTGTACTTGATGACTCTAGAAGGTGGGCTGCATCTTCCCCTACACCTCTTCTTTAGGAGGTGGTTCTTTTCAATGAAGATAACCCTGGCCCAGCTCCAGCCTATCTCTTGAAGGGTCCTAGTGGGATGTTCGGTCCGAGGTGACTAACCCTGGAGTTGAGGGGTCCACGTCTCAGCTTCTCAGGGCTACTTCTCCAGGTTCTGAGTGGTCAGGCTTTCATGGTCAGAAACGCAAGGCTCCGATGACCTCGGTTGCAGGCGGGGAGAATTATAGTCCTTGGGATCGAGCCTGGGGAGAGGTGAAGAGGTTGCTAGAATGATGGTCTGTGCAAGCAGATCCTGAGAAGGGAGCTCCATTCTCGAGCTGCCAAGGGTAGAGCTTGCTGATGCATTTAGAGATCCCACCTTGGGCGTAAGTACCACCTATTCCTGTACCTTTTATGTTTGTCTTTCATTTCCTTATATGTTCGTTAATGTTTACAGATTCTTGCATATAATGTCGCGTTGTTGTTATTTTGGTTGTTGTAGATCTGTGATGTTTGTGGAGGTCGAGGTCATTTCGAACTATGAGGCCGAGTTTACCATCATGGCTTAGAAATGTAATTCCTTTTATCAAGCCAATGAACAGCTCACAAGGGAGATCTAGGAGCTTCGTGTCACGATAAAAAGAACAATGGGCCTCGAGGAGGAGTTGGTTCGAGCTCAAGAAGGTCGTTGGGTTGGAGGCTTAACTATCCGATCGTGGCAAGATCGTCACAAGTCTTCATTGGCAGGAGATCATCTTGTTGAATAAGATCTGGCTTCAGGAGAAGAAGCTTGCTCAAGCTGAAAGTCAAGAGAGGGATATTACTCGACAACTGAAGGGCTTTAAAGAGTTCCCCGAGTTCAAGGCTACCCTACTCCTGGAGTTCTCCCTGGGCTACGACAGCTATCGAGATGATATTTTTTATGCTCATCCTGAGCTAGAATTGAGCTTCCTCAGTTGTCCTCCGGAACTCTTGCTCTCTCCTCAAAGTCCTGGTCTGATTCGTGTAGAGCGTTCCCGACCTACTCCTGCTGCCCATTATAAGAAAAATGATATTTCACGTCAGTTAATCGGGGACAGTTGCTACAGCTGCCGCCAAAACAAATGCAGTAAAAGTTTTATTGGTGATTTTTAATAACCGCTGCTAAATAGTGTACTTTATGCGGCGGTTTTCAAAAACCGCCGCTAAAAGTCATATTTCTATGACCTTTAAGCTGCGGTGATAGTAAAACTGCCACTAAAGGTCACAGGAAATACGACTTGTAGTGGCGATTGTTGAGAACCGCCACTCAATAGTCATATTTCATGACCTTTAACGCATGTAAAAGATCTTATTAGCGGTAGTTTTTAAGATATTAGCGGCGATTTAGAACCGCCGACAAAAGTAGCTTAAATTCCTAGCTCCCAATTCACGAATTCACTCTCTCTTTTACTTTTTCTCTCATTTTCTTAGATGATTCTTAGGAGATTGGCAGACGAAGCTCGGATCTGGTCGCTTGTCACTTCTCCGATCATCCTCACTATTTGTCGATGTCGGTGAGTCTCTATTTGTCTATCTCATTTATGTTCTCTCTATCTATCTATCTTGTTTGTTGTAATTGCTGGGATTATGTTGGACTCGCGGAGAGCTTCATCAGTTTCAGACTATTCGGTGGATGTCAGAAATTGAAGCTGGGAAATACGTGAGTAAAACTCCTAAATTCCTCTAATATTAATTTAATTAATTCCATCATTTTTACTTTTTGTGAAACTTGAAGTTTGTTTGATAAATGTTTGAATCCTAAATTAAGATTAATTTTATTCTCAAGGATTTAGATTTTGTTCGTATGAGATTTAGAGAAATTGTGACTGTTCACAAAGAGTAAAAACATAAACAACTACTGGGATTATGTCCAAGTACACTAATCTAATACTTACTGTAATGCCCCTTTTCAAAGGTAAGGAATCTCTATCTCTCTGTGATTCACTTTCTCTTTTATGAAAGTGAAAGGGGATTTGATATCTTGATGCACTATTCTGTGCCTTGGTTAAAAGAGAAGATTATATCTTGACTATATACATTTGCAACTTGAGTATTTCTTTTATTCCTTTCATACAGATTCAAGATGACATTGTTTATTTTTCACCTTTGTATTAAAGATGATATCTGTTATCTAGAGATGGACAATAAGGTGTGTAATATGTATGATTCTTGAATTTTGATGGCATTGTCTGGCGTAGCTCCAATTACCCAATCAAGTTTCACTGACAATGATCTCAATCCTTTTAAAGTTGGGAATTTGGTCAAATTCATAGTGATTCTTTTGAAAATTCATAGCACACTTATATTCATTGTGTTAACTTCTCTTCATTCTTCAATGTCTATTCAACTTGTTTAGTTGGTTGATTCTTAGTTTTGAGTTATGTATAGACATAGTATGACTCTCTTCCGCTCTTGTCTATTTCACTTTTTTTCAATACTTCCTATTGTATCATAACTTCTTGTTAACTTGAGTAAGCCCTTTCAAATGTTTTATTATGTGGATCTCCGGGTAAAATTTTTCAATTACCCATTAATATTTCTTTGATTTTTAGCTTCTAGGTGTTTTTAATTTTCTTCAATTTGTCCGATTATGTGTTTTTTACTATGAATCTGATGGGGCATTTCTTGGTGAACTTTTGGGGGCGCAGATTGTTGCATATGTCCCTGTTGTTTGTGCTTGACAGTGCTGGCGGAGCTTGCTCTAGAGTTGATCAAAGCTCCCATTCATGTGATGGAGTGGTTCATTTCTCAAATCCCTTGTTGATCTCTTTGAAAATATAATAATTAAATTTGATTTATTGTCTACTTGTATAGTTGATCAATCAAATTTAGATTTTTTAGTTTCTATTTCCAATTGAATCTCTTGAGATTTATAAAATATTTCTTCTGTTCTTGTCCATAATTTATAGAAAAGTGTTCTTCTGCTTTTCATTATACTTGTTTCCAATAGAATGCTCATATACGGATAGCATAATGACAAATGATATTGGAATTGCCATTAGGCTAGTGTTTATGTTGTTATTAAACAACCCAATTTTCTTTAATATAATAACTTTTAGCGGCAGTTATGTAAACCGCCGTTATTTTTTAAAATATAATTAAACTTTTTCTAGCGGTTTACAACCGCCGTACTAGGTGATTTTTCCTTTATTGAGCGACGGTTTGGTATCCTATAGTGGCGGTTTAAACCGCCGATAAAGAGATTTTTTTTCTTCCATTTTTTGGATATTGGCAGATGTGAAAACTGCCACTAAATACTCTTTACCGGCATTTTGAAACAGCCAGTAAATAGAAAGAAAACTACCAAAAAAGACCCCCCTTTGCCGGCGGTCCCCCGACTGTTGGAAAAATCACCTAAAAAATCCTTTGCCGCCATAAGCCGTTTTTCTTGTTGGAATCTGCCCAGGATGGTTCCATTGAGAGGGGGAGGGGGTCCCCTTTACATTTGGTTCAAACTAAGGAGACCTGGCCCTCATCGTTAGAGCCTGCTTAAAAATTCCACCAGCACTCCTAGAGCTTTATCATTTTTCCTCTCCTTTTACCTGTAATCTTTCTTTTTTTCTTTTGAATGAGGACATGATTTTTTCGATGACCTCGTCTCATTTCTTACTTCTGTTATAAAATGTTGACCTCAAACTTTTGGTTGGGCCTTAGGCTCCCAAGCTTCATCGTTTCAGAGTTTTAACTTATCCCAGATGGAGGTAACCTCTCCCCGTCATTGCTTTATGAATATTTTAAGTAATAATTCATGTTATCCTTAGTAGCGAAGTTACCTTTATCATTTCCTTTCCTGGCGGGTTGTCCCATTTGAAGGAGGTAAGGTCGAATAACCTTGCTATATCTTTAAGGAGTCGTGTTACCCCTAGGGGGTCTGTTCGAGTATACCTATTTCAAACCCCTACTCAGCATTTACCTGGGTTCGTCTGCTTCCATCTAAAGCTCATTTCCTGGCGAGCGAGCTAGAGTGCTTCGCCGGACATCGCTTTCATGTTCGCAGTAAAGTCATGCATCTTTGCTCTGATATGCCTCATTTTTTAGTCTAGCCAGGCATCTCTGCTTTGACTAGAGCTCATTTTTCGTCTGGATAGTTGTGGTGCTCGATAGACATCACTTTTTGATCCCGACTAGCGGGTTAGGGCACCGCGCCAGTCATCACTTTTTAATCCGGATTGGAAAGCTAGAGCACCACGCCAATAATCACTTTTTAATCCGGATTGGAAAGCTAGAGCACCACGCCAATAATCACTTTTTAATCCTGAATGGTGGGTTAGAGCACCATGACAATCCTCACTTTTTAATCCTGGCCGGTGAGTTAGAGTACCACGATAGTCATCACTTTTTGATTTTTGAAGTCTAGCCAGACATTTCTACTCTAACTAGAGCTCATTTCCCGTCTGACGAGCTGTGATGCTCGACATACATAACTTTTTGATCCTGACTAGTGGGCTAGAGAATCATGCCAGTCATCACTTTTTAATTTTCAGAGTCTAGCCAAGCATCTCTGCTATGACTAGAGCTCATTTCCTGCCTGATGAGCTGGGGTGCTTGGCAGTCATCACTTTTTTTATTTTCAGTTCACTCCTTGGAGAAAATAGCTTTTATATTTGATATCTTGTCGAGACACAACCCTTCACATTTCTTATTTTGTTATTGATAGTATGACTTCAGATGCTCCGCATTCCAATGGTGTATTAAGTCCCACCCATCCATGTCCTGTAGTAGATATGTGTCGGGGTGCACTACCTCCATTATCAGGCGAGGCCCTTCCCAGTTATGCTCGAGGGCTCTTCTTTCTGCGTCCTTCCTTTTTAATAAGACTAGGTCGCTCTTTTGAAATCGACGGACCCTCATCCTCGAATCATAGTATCGTGAGGCCACGAGCTGGTAGGCTTCGTTTCCAAGTGGGCCTGGTCCCATAGTTCTTCCAGGTCATCCATGTTATGCCTTAACTTAATGATGTTCTATTCCGGGTCGTATTGTTGGAATCGGTGAGAGGGTATGTCCGTTTCCATCAGTATAACGGCCTTTGTGTCGAAGGTCAACTTGTAGGGGTCTCTCCTGTCGTTGTCCTTCTCGTGGTCCTATAAGCCCACAATACGTTTGGGAGCTTGTCGACCCACAATACTTTCCTTCCTTCCAGCTTGGTTTTGAGGTTGTGTTTGGTAGTTTTATTAACTGCATCTACTTGTCCGTTGGACTATGAGTGGGCCGGCGAAGAGGTAAGGTGCTTGATCCTAAGGTGTTCATACATCCACCTGAACCTAGCATTATCAAAATGTTTGCCATTATCGGTGATGATCATGTGGGAACCTGTATATCACATTCTTCCATATGAACTCCATAGTTTTGTACTCTGTAATCGTAGCCAAGGGCTCCACCTCTACCTATTTGGTGAAATAGTCAATACCGACAAGGACAAACTTATTTTGGCCTTTCCCCATTGGTAGGGGCCCGATGCACTATAACAAAGAAAAGCTATGATAACAGCAAAAAAAAACTGTCATAAGGTTTTCATAGCGTTTCTGAAAACGCGATGTTTACAGACGTTATAAAAAGTCTAGGACCTACTATAACGTTTTATAAATGCTATGGGAACTATATCATAGTGTCTAAAAATGCTGTGATTACCCTACGATAGCGTTTTTAAAAAGTTATCGTATATATTTCATAACATTTTTTAAAGTTGTAAACACTTTTGATAACATTTTTTCATGCTATAAAATGTTATAAAACGTGTTGTTACGTTTTCAATAACGTGTTGTTAATGGTATGAAATATATTTTATAACTTTTTGTTATTACTTATTCTTGCAATTGTACAAATTTAAAAAAATAAATAACTTTTTGATAAAATATCAAAAAATAATAAAATCACATAACATTTTATTTTATTACTCAAAAGTATTACATACTATTATTTACTGAAAATCATATCTCCAAATGACAAATACATATTGATTTTTATAGAGCAAGAAAAAATAATATATCCTAAAGATAAAGAGTAAAATCTAGTATAACTACAACATGAATGTAGTTCCATAATCTATTCTGCAATCATACAGACATTAAAATACAAAGTTGCGGCTGTTCACAGAGTCAACAGAAATCAATTTGTGCTTCTCACCTAACCTGTGATTAAACCAAAATGGTTAAGTCAGTCAAGAAATCAGGAAACATGACACAATTTCATGCTAGAAAATGCTAAGAAAAAGGATGCTACACGTATTAAAAAAAATTAAATACATTATATACCAACCCCTTCAGGTACCATATCCCAGCTTGCTAGCTCCTCACCTCTAACACATCCAACCACTTCAACACATCCTGAAAGTGGGTGTGTTAAACCAAGCCATAGAAAGAATTTTTTATTTGGGGGGGGGGGGGGG